>CAUYQV010030095.1:0-10965 GCA_963574575.1 Galagoides demidoff | reverse complement strand
TGCAAATATCTTTTCCCATCCTGAAGATTATCTATTGGCTTTAATTGTTGTGTCCTTAGCTGTGCACTCCCTATACATTTTTCTCACTTCCCATGAATCTATAATTATTCAAAATTTAAAGTATTTTTCAAAAAATACTTTCCTTTTTTTATTTCTTGCAAAGTCCTTTCTCTTCTAGGCAATCCTCATTAATGTGCGGCTATCTTTGATGGAACTACAAGGAATCTCACGTCTTCCAGAAATTATTCTTCCTATAAGAAGCTCTCATTCAGTTCACCTTCATTCTGCCCTGCCCTGCCCTTCCACGTGGGGAGCTTGTACTGCCCAAGTACTTTATTAGTGTTTGACATTTGTAAGCATTGATTCTACCTACTTTTTCCCAGAGTGCCTAAGTGGAGATAAATCCGGACAAATTAGGAAGAAGCCTGAGAGGTTTGAGGTACAAGACTCGCTGTGCATCGGAAATGACAGAATGGTGAGTGTCTTACCTGAATGATCACTGTCTATGATCCTAAAAATGGTCTCCAGGTTGGATCGGTTTCTATACAGTTTTTCCAGCAAACTGGACTGTATGTTCTGCAAGAAAAATCTCATTTCCTTTCCATGACTTATGTTTAGGCTTGTCCTAACACGCAATCAACCCTTACAACCACCTACTCTTGAAATAACCTGAAGGTATTTTACCATCCTCCACCCCAGCCACCCCCTTCAGCTTCCGCTTAATCTTGTGGTTTCAGAAGTTCCCACCTCATAATGAAAATGTTCTAAAATTGACTGTGGTGATGGTTGCACTTACCTGCAAATATACTAAAAACCACTGAATTGTATACTTTAAATGGATGAACTGCACAGTACGTAAATGATAGTTCATAAATTTGTTTTGTAAAAGTACCTAGCTGTCCAGGCGAGGTGACTTTCACCTGTAATCCTAGCACTCTGGGAGGCCAACGTGGGTGGATTGACTGAGCTCAGAAGTTTGAGACCAGCCAGAGCGAGAGTAAGACCCCATCTCTAAAATCAGCTGGGTGTTAGGACAGGTGCCTATATTCCCAGCTACTCGGGAGGCAGAGGCAAAAGGATTGCTTGAGCCCAAGAGTTTGAGGTTGCTGTGAGCTGTGACACCACCACCGCACTCTACTGAGGGTCACAAAGAGAGACTCTGTCTCAAAAAATAAATAAAAAGCACTTAGCCAAGATCTCACATAATTACATATTCAATAAATATTTATTGAATAAATACTTTTTTAAAATGGGAGAAGAAGCAGGCTGTGGAGGAAAGAACCTGGGCCTTGAAGTCGGACAGACTGGGTTTAATCTCGACTTACAGCTTCTGTGACCCAAAGTTCTAATTAACTAATGACAGTGTGACAGTGCTAATAATACTCCCCTCTCGGGTGTTCTGAAGACTAACCAAGGCAACAGATGTCAGTCACTTCACACAAAGTCTGACACAACAAACAACTCTGGCTGTTCCTATCTCTCCCCATCCTGCCTTTTGGGGTCTCAGTCAGTGGTTATTTCCCGCTCCGAATTCTCCGTAAGGGGCTTTGTAGTTCAGAACACACGTGCATCCCCCTGACCACACCGTTACCTCGTGGCTCAGTTGCTCTTTGGCCAAGTCGTCCAGCCAGGACTTGTACTCCAGCGCGTTATCCGCCGAGCTGCTCACCAGCTGTGGCCGCAGCATGCGCCAGGGCAGGCCCAGCCGCAGCACGGACTCCACGGCTGCCGCCCAGTCGCTCAGGGGGATCAAACCTGCGGCAGAGAGCCAACTTGCAGACTTGTCACCCTTAAGCCTACTTTCTCGCCCAACTTTCTGCTTGTAGGTTAGAAAGATAATAGTCGCAGGCACTGTCACTATTTCTCTTGGCCGTGGCAGAGATGGCTGGAAACTGGACTTGCAAGATTAAAACACAGGATTCACGTGAAGCTGAATTCCAGGCAAACGACACAGTCAAAACATGTGCCAAAGACTGCACAAAAATCATTCATTGTCTATCTATCTGTCTAGATCAAACCTCACTGGGCGTGCTGAATCTTTTATTATTAAACTTGGCAACACTGGAAGCTACACAAGCCTTGTGTGAATAATGTCAGAAAACAGGACACACACGCAGCACAGATGGTGGCTGTTGTTCTTAATTCAATCTCCTGAATTTGGGCTGAGTGAGGTGGCTCATGCCCATAATCCCTGCACTCTGGGACGCTGAGGCAGGTGGATCTCCTGAGCTCTGGAATTTGGGAATAGTCTGAGCAAGAGTGAGACCCTGTCTCTACTAAAAATAGAAAAAGTAGCTGGGTGTCGTGGCTGGTGCCAGTAGTCCCAGCTACTTTGGGGGGCAAGAGAATCGCCTGAGCCCAGGAGTTGGAGGTTGCTATCAGCTGTGTGACGCCACGGCACTCTATCAAGGGCAACAAAGAAGAAAAAAATTCTAAATTCCTTAGAATACAGTATTCACTAAAACTCTTAGAAGCCTATAATATGTGTAGATGAGAAAATATTGCTAGGAATTTATAAATGTTACTGCAATTTTTAAAAAGGGTTATATTTAATAAACATCCATTATACATTTTGTTGAGTTGGGCAAAGACTGAATTTTGAGCTTAGATAGTAGATCGTGGAACAGGTAAACACACAACAACCACAAGTCAAGTCCTAGATCTTCTGGTGGTCTGAAATGTACTCTTGGCCCCTCCCCTCCCATGTTTTCTGCTCAGTTCTAGCCTCACCCTGCCCTGACTCCATTTCTTTTTCACCATCTCCATCTATATTTGGCCAAGTTCATATTCTGTTTAAAGTCTAGAACTTCAAAATTTAGAAAAAGATAAATGTTCATTAAGTTGAATAAAGTGGAAGAAGTAGTGAAGTGACTATGTTCATTCATTCATTCATTCAATAAATATGAGGTGCAGAGACAGAGGTCTTCTGGTCAGCTTCCTTTCTCTTTTTTTTTTTTTTTTTGAGACAGAGCCACAGGCTGTCCCCCTGGGTAGAGTTCCGTGGCATCAACCTCCAACTCCTGGGCTCAAGCGAGTCTCCTACCTCAGCCTCCCAAGTAGCTGGGACCACAGGTGCCCGCCACAACACCCGGCTATTTTTTGGTTGCAGCCATCATTGTTGTTTGGCAGGCCTGGGTTGGATTCAAACCCACCACCTTAGGTGTAGGTGGCTGGCGCCTTAGCCACTTGAGCCACAGGGGCCGAGCCTAGCTTCCTTTCTCTATGGGTCTTTTTCTTACCAGTTGCTTCTACATCATACTTCTTAAATTCACCAAGAAGATCTGAGGAATGAGCAAATAACTTTTCTCGAAGAGCTCTCAGAGCGGATTCCTCTACTCTGCTAATCCTGGAACAGAAGATGAGAAGGAATATTTTTAAAAGTTAGTATTAAAGAAAAGTCGCAGGTTTTACCACTTTTCTCCTCTCTATTTCTTAATGTCTCCCCCTGCCGGGAGCTCGGTTTGGGGGGAAAGAGCTCCCCACTTTTCCTGCTATGCACAAACAGGGTCAGTTTGGGGACCACTGCTGTCCTTGCTAGCACAGGACAGTGGTTGGAGAAGAGGCTCTGGAGAAAGATCACCTTCATGGTGGAGTTAGCTAACCTCAATTTCCCCGTCTGTAAAATATGGATAAGACTGGTATCCACCTCTGCCTCACAGGATTATTATGAAGGGTAAATGGGTAAAAGGCATGCACAGTGCTTAGAAGAAAGCCAGGCACACAGAAAACATTCGGAAAATATTGTGTTTTCGTAATTGTCATGCTTTCCTTATAATGTATTATTATGCTAAACAGCCAGAAGGCAAGATTTATAAATAGTGAAATAACATGAATTTAATATTCCCACTCTTACTGCGTCAGTAAAGTAATCCTAGACACAGCACTTGGGCCAAAGTAAGTGCTCAATAAATATCTGTAGTTGAGTACAAAAAATAGATATAAAAAGAGATAAAAAATAAAGCTTTATTTGAAATGTCTCATTGAGGAACCAGTCATTCTGTAAATAACAACCAGATATCCTATCTTCTCCAGCATTTTATTAAAAATGCTTTCTAATAAAGCATTTTAACCATGGTTGATGAAAGTCTTCATTGCAGTGTAAGGTACTTAGAATAACAGACTTTTAAGAACTATGAACCACCTAAAACTCATCCCACATTTCATGGGTATGTGAGCATATGTGCTTTTTCTGGAATTTGCTATTTTGTCAGAGGTTAAAAGAAGTATAGAATCCCAAAACATTTAAAAAAATACTAGTCAGGCAAAGCATTAAAGCCTTTTTTCTGGTAAACCGTAGCCATGAATAGTTATGCAGGGAGGGACCATGGCAATGTCCTCAGGAGCCATCTGGGTGTACAAGGCTCCGGAGCTCTGTGGCAGGCAGCATATATTAAGCACTTAGGAAACGCAAGCTCATTAATCCCCCAGCACCCACTGAAGTAGGTATGATCATTGTGCCCATTAGGGAAAGAGAAACAGGATAATGACCTCAAGGTCACAAAGCTAACAAGGGATGTGGCCAGGAGTCCATCTGGACAGCTGGACCCCACGCTGGCTATGCCACTGTCATGAGAGTGGATTTAAACACAAAGGCAAGCGTTCCTCTAAGGAACGAGTGTTTTCTTGAGTTATGGACACTGAGACGTCACTTATGGCTGCTCAGTCAGGGCCACTCATTTCCAGGTTCTCTGCCGTGCTCAGCATAGCTGACGTCATTGAGTAAATGACTCCTGGGTGACTTAGGTGATGTGGTGCTTAAGAATGCAGTCAGCGAACATTTCCAAGAGCTGAAGATTCTCTGCTGATCTTATTAGAGCAGCTATATACAGGATTCCCTGTCATGATGCCTTCTGTAATGTGACAACTTAAATCCTATGGAATTAGTTGTCCCAGGCGCCAGCCTTGCCCCTGGTTCCTAATGTGAGGGAGGTGAGGGAGGTGAGGCAGGCTCAGGCGCTGACTTCTCAGGAAGCTGAGCAGATGACTTGCTGCTGGCGTGTCTGACTCAAGTCTAAACTCACGTGGTGGGTTTATTTTCCCGTGACTCTTTGTTGTGGGTGAGGCTGGCCTGTGTTTAATAACCCTGAGTGATTTAAAATAATACGCCTCCAAGGCACCATGGGGTTAAATGCTAAATATTAATGTGCTGTTCTCTATCTTCTTTACTTGTGGTAACTTTGTCTATTTTGATTTCTACTCTAGGCTAAATAATTAAAGAAGCTTGTTCATCAGGAGTCTGAGGTTGTTATGAGCAAGGCTAAAGCCATAGCACTTTAGCCTGGGTAACAGAAGCTAGACTCTGTCAAATAATAAAATAAAATAAAATAAAAAGAAGCTTGTCCGGTAGCACTAGCACTGCACCTGTTAGCATTGTCTATTCTCTGAGGCCATCCTCTCTGTGGCAGGCAGCACTGCATAGTAGTTAAACGTGTAGGTTCTGAAATAAGACTGCCTCAATCAAGGCCCACCTTCGCTTCTTAGCTGGGTGACCATAGGCCAGCTGGCTTAACCTTTGTTCTTTAATGATCTCATCTGTAAACTGAAATTATTGACAATATGTAATTCATAAGTTCACTGTGAGACATACTATGTTCTTTATAACAGTATGTATTAAAAGTAAGCTCCCATCTAAGGTTATAACTCAGAATCATCTCAGCAGCCACAAGAGGCATTGTTAAATGTGTGCACCAATTTCATCTGCCAAATTTCCAGATAGTGAAAGACCCTCTGCTGCTGGCTTATGGGGTAACACACGGGACTTAAGGATGAGAGAAAATAGAAGAGTATCCCGAGAAAGACTCTGTGGCCTGGGATATGGCTTTATCCAGGAAACATCCATTGAAAATAACTTCTGCAGGAAACTAATGCATTCCTCCCATTAGTGATGGTAAGTAGATACAAAAAAGTATATGGAGAAGAGACCCCTGCTGTAATGTCCATTCCCAGTTCTCACTTAGAATTCAGATAAATGTAACGATATCGGACACTTCAAAGGTTCTACAAACACTACATTTTTTTCTGAAAAGTACTCATTGGAGAAGTCTTGCCTTTGCCTCATGGTTAGTGTGTGGGTCGCCTTGTTAGCTTGGTACTGCACGATATGTGGGGTCAGGGCTGGTCCGAGTTTGACATAGGCCCCTCTGTTACTGCCAACTTCATAGTAGTTGGAGGCAGAAAAGATGGTTAATACCTAAACCAAAACAGGAGAGAGACAGGCATTTACCATCACTGAAGAAGGCAGCATCCTTGATCCGGTCCAGCCGACCCAACTTCGGAGACTGCTGTGCCTCTGCGTATCTGTGGGCCGGCCGGCCTTCCTTCCCTCCTTCCCTCCTTCCTTCTTTCCTTCCCTCGTCCCTCCCCCCCTTCTCTCCCCCTTTCCTCTCTCCTTTTCTCCCTTACTCCCTCCCTCTCTCCCTTTCTTTCTTTCTCTTTCATTCTTCCTCTTTCTTTCCTTCAAGTCATAAACACTAATAGGGCAGGAGTTGTGGCTCAAGTCACAGAAACTTAAACTCTGATAGGACATCCACAACATGTTTTCTTCACAATTTTGTCCCAAGTGAAAATAAAAATTTTTTTTTTATCCCTCCAGTCCAGGTACCAGGTCATAGAAAACACCTCATTTAGTTCAACGCAAAGGCGGGCTAGGTGTGATAAACAGGGGTGGCCACTACAGCCAGCAACTGTGTTAGTTCTGAAAAGCTGAAGTTACCCCTTAAAGTGGAGTGTCCTTTGGCCAGTTGTGCCTCCCAAGGTGCTGTGTAAAATGAGTTTCCTTTGTCAATACTTTGGGAAGTGCTAGATGCTGTATCTCTTCCTGGAAATTTATAATGAACATGGGACATTAAAGGTTCTCAGAGGTTCTGCAATAAGGAAACTTGTACAGCACGACCACTTCATGAAACTCTTCTTGTATTAGTTGAGTCCAAATCATTTTATGCGTGGAAACCTATTATTCCCCTGTAGAGTCAGTACCCTGCGAATACAGAATCCCATCCTAGTGGCATTAAGCTAGGCAATAGAGACATGGCTGGGAAAACACTGGCCTCCTATTCCCATCCATAAAATGGGAATATATCTGGTGCTTACACTCCAGGTACCAGTGAGCAGTGGCCTTAACCAAATTTTGAGTTTGAAAGAGGCTATCAAGGACTTCATCACTTTGAGCAAGTGGGCAACAAATACCAGACACAGCTGGTCGTGGAAACCGAGAGCCTTTGCTCGTGCACACCGAGCCTCTGGCACCGCGTGGGGACACACAGAGCTGTGCTGCTGCAGAGCCCTCACCCACCTTGCGGCCGTGGCAGAATTCGTAGCCCTCGGGCTTGCATTCGTGTGACCGGATCAGGAACTGCAGGTTGTATTTCTGTAGCAACTGTTCTGTCACATCAGGACCAAAATAGCAGCCTCCTCCTCGCACCGTGTTGGCCCTGCAGCCCTCCTGAGCCACAGGATCACTCCACAGGATATCCACAACCTGAAAAGACCCAGGTGGTTTCTCTCCTAAAACTAGACAGATACTCATTCAGAGCATTCATGTGAAAAGAGGGGGGAGAAGGAGGGAGAAGAAGAGAAAGAATGTACTTGAATAAAAACACATGAGTAAATTTCCATGCAATCGATATTTGACATGCATTTATATTTGGGGCCCCTAGCTTCCAGAATTTTTTGATTACTCACAAAATGAGTGTGTGCATGTATAGATTAGTTGACAAGTAAATACCTACATTTTAAAAAATAAACCTCATGTGACAGGACAGTGTGTCAAACACATACAGTGGCCCTCAAAGGTGCTTGGATCGTGGCCCACGGTCTTCTGTCAGTGCCAGCACCCCAGGCTCCTGGACCCTTGTCCCAAAGAGTGGTCCTGGGACTGGCACGAGAGACTCTCCTGCAGCCTTCACAAGACCCCAGTTATGATCCTGGGAAACTACAATCAAACATTTTATCTCTTAATTTTAAAATTTTAAAAAGAACTTGCAGAAGAGCTGTGCATTTTTTCTAGCAGTTCAGATCCTACCCCAGTGTTACTACTCAGAAAAACACTGTTAATCTAACATAACTCGGGTGAAACAGAGTGTATTTTGATTGCTGACGGCTAATATTTCCCATATTTACTTTTAAGAAAAAAACTGCATTTGATTTGTAAGTATCAGCACATTACTATGAAGTCACATTTTGCAAAAAAAGGGATTCATGTTTTAAAATTTCAGTTCTAAATTGGTGAAACCCACATCAATAACCCTCGGAGAATGTAACCTAAACTCACCCTCTCTCTCTCTCTCAAGTCCTTGGCCTACTACTTTTAGCCCTTAATTCTGAATTATTTCCTTTACTGAGTGGACCATACGGAATTGCCGTTTTTGTAGGTTAAACCTGGTTGAATGCCAGCAGGTTTCTGTAGCTGTTAGCACAGCCACACAAGCCACTGTCATCACCTCACCCTGGACGTCTTCAGCTGTCTTCTCAGGGACCTTCCTGCCAGCCCTGCCCAGTGAAGTGCGCCCTCCACTTTGGTGCCTGAGCCATCTACTGTGGCAAGCACTGTGGCCCCTACTGGGTACCCACCCTCCTCGTCCTCCAGCACGGACAGAGCCCTGCTTGTGTTCAGTGGGGACGTCTCTTCCTTCACTTTCCCAACCTCCCCTGCAGCCACGTGAAACTGCAGCGTGTTCTCGCCTTAAGTCAGGCCACACTGGGAGGTGGCTGGCTGTGTCACAGTCCTCAGAGCTACGTGTAGAAAGTTTTCGTTATTTGACTCCGTGCCTACACAGAGTTCTTTTTATGAACTCAACTTTGGTCATGGATATCCTCAGTTTCAGCACTGGCCTTGTGACACAGTTCTGGAGATTTGGGGAAGCTCTTAGCTGTGGCGACAGAGGACAGAAGCTGCCAACAGGCCCTTTTGCCCCCAGCTACAGCGGGCTCTTGTTGACACATAAAAAATGGCAACAGCATTAGAACACAAAAACCAAACACACGCCCTGGTTTGCGTGGCAGGAGGGGGCGCGATGCGCGGTGAGCAGTCCTGGGTCCCTCCCGCCGCACCCACCTGCCTCCACTCCTCCTGGGTGGGCGCCGGCAGCTCCGCGGCGTCGGCGTCGGCGTCGGGGGCGCAGGGTGCGGGCTCGTCGCGCTCGCGGAGGGCGGGGAAGCCGGCTTGCAGGCGGCAGCGCTCCAGCTCCAGGTCCACGGAGCGCCGCACCTGGAGCTCCCGGGGGCCGGCGGGCGCGGCGCAGGGGATGCTGCAGGAGCGGCCGGCCTTGCAGGCCGGGTCCGAGCCGGGCCGGAGCGGCGAGACGGGCAGCGAGCGGCTCTGCGGGAGGAACCAGGGCACGGGTCTGTCCGCCGGGCTGGCCGGCGGGGCTCCTCTCTTCCTCTCCGCCTGTTTCTCACTCTCCTTCCTCGTTTTGCACCTCAAGGTGGAGACGATCTAAGTAAGTCCAGAAAGAGATATGGACGCTAGGATGACACTGGAGGTCCTTTCTGAGCGACATGACACGTTGGCATCCAGTTCAGCCTGAGCACCAGGAACCACACACAAGTGCCTCTTTGTGACCCATCTGCTCCTGGCCCGGACAGGTCAGTGTAGACCCTGCCAAGAAGCCTGAGAAACATCTGTAGCCATTCGGCTTTGAAGCACAGGGCTGTGGGCTTGTAATTTTTCTTTGTATTTCCTTTTTCTAATAATTTGTATCTACTGCATTTTACAAAAGCGTTGATTTGTCACAAATTGGAGTTTATAAAACCTGGTCCTTCAGAGATACTTGTAGAGACTCTACCTAGATCCCGGCCTCCCTGGAGGAGCCTACAGAGGCTGGGACAGGAAAGGATGCCTCTCGGCCCTTTCCACTCCTCGCTGGCTTTCCTGCCGTCTCTCAGATTCTAGGACAATGGAGGAGAGAGAGTGTGTGGCTGACAAGTGTGAAGAAGAAAAACTTCACTCTCACTGGGGGGGAGGCAGCCCCCAGAGGCACTTGACAGGAAGTGCCATTGTCCCCATCTTCTCCCCACTGAAGGACAGGGAGGGAGGGAGCAAATCACTTCAGCCTGGACCTAATCATCAAAACATGCTTCTTGCCAAAGGTATAGCCCTCCCACTGCCTCACAGTCACTGCGGCCCTGGGACTGGGCTGAGCAGGAGGAGGATTCTGGTCACAGGACAGAGGGGTCAGGCCACATAGCAGACGGTGGCAGTGAGCAGAAAAGAGAATGGCTATCCCTGGAGGGCCCTGGTGAAAACTGAGGGAGACGCTTCTGCAAGGATGTCAAGATAACGGTCACGTTCATAAAGCACCTCTGTGAGCTCCTAATCAAAGAACAGGAACTCTCTGCAGATACATCTAAGAACTGTGGGGACATAAGAAAACTATGTCCCAGTGTGCAGTGGCTTAGGGTGAGAAAAAGGACACCCAGAGGGTCAGCAGAACTAAATGACGCTGAAGAGGAGCCCAGAGTGAATGGATAGAACAGAGGTTACTCTGACACTGGACAAGGGCTACTCACTTTCTCGGCAGCTCCGGTCCCAGGCTTAGTGGGTAAAAGCCCACCAGACGTGAACTAGCACATAACTACCTCTTCTCCTGCACTGCCAGCTCAAGGGAGGGCCAGTCCACCAGTCCGAACCCTTTCACTCGGGTAGTTTTATTTATTATTTTATTATGAGACAGAGTCTCACTCTGTCATTCTGGGTAGAGTGCCATGGCATCACTGTTGCTCATGGCAACCTCACACTGTCAGGCTCAGTGATCCTCTGGTCTCACTCTGTCACTCTGGGTAGAGTGCCATGGCATCATCGTAGCTCACGGCAACCTCACACTGTCTGGCTCAGTGATCCTCTGGTCTCACTCTGTCACTCTGGGTAGAGTGCCATGGCATCATCGTAGCTCACGGCAACCTCACACTGTCGGGCTCAGTGATCCTCTGGTCTCACTCTGTCACTCTGGGTAGAGTGCCATGGCATCA
>CAUYQV010030091.1:0-17227 GCA_963574575.1 Galagoides demidoff | reverse complement strand
TTATGGTTTTGTAACTGGGACTGGTCAGAAAATGAGGTCAGGGGATTTTGTTTTTGCCTCTTTACTGGAACAAGGGAACTAGGCCTTAGGTTCCTAGGTTTGTTAGTTATGGCTGCTGCATTTTAAATTTGAGTCTCACAGCTGAATTTTCTAATTCAGCTAAGTAATCAAAGCAGGTCAACGAGACTCAGGGAACCAGGCTCCCCGACCCCCAACATACATTATTATATGTGACTAATACTAAATTAAAGCGGAACTAAACAGGAATTTTTCTAGCTTGGTATTAATTGTTTATGCTGAAAAATGTATAAGTTGAATCTTCCACTTTATCTATTGGAAAGTCATTAAACAGCTTTAAGGCTTGCTTTCCTCATCTTGAGACTAGGGGAAAGTATAATGTCAGTGTACAAACCTGTGTAGAAAATGTATTGAAAATTTAAATGTAAAATCATACTGTACTACTCAAAATATTATGCATTTCCTACACAAACAGATTCTCCACATAAAGATACTGGATGTGGTTTATTTCATCTTGTTTTACTTGTGAATTTAGATCTAGAAAAATCTGTATTTTCATCAGCTGATACAGTCAGAATCACAAATAATTATTTTGTAAAAAGCTGACATTATTCTGCAATTGTGAGAAGAAATATAGTTTCCTTATTCATTGTATTTGCTCAGGGTATAATATTTCTTTAAACATCATAAAATGGATATTAATTAGATTCCCCTACTCATTAATTTCAATCAGGAACAGAAGTATATTGGAAGTTAAATTAATACAGACAAAAGGAGATATACACACACAGTGACAGAGGGACTGTTAAGGTTTATGAGCGCCCTCATTTTCTAACAGCCCTGGAATAGGTCACAGCAGAGCAGACCAAGCCAGAGCGGACATCCTGTGATAAGTGAATCAAACTTTGAAACAATTCAGTTTTCCAAAGAAACAGGAGATTCTAGTCAACCTGAGTCAGCGTAATAAGCAAGTAACATCTCTTTTAACCCTATTAGGAAAATAACTTTGAAATGGAAGGTACTTTTTGTTCCCTGTTTCTTATTACCTCAGTCCTTTCATGTCAACATGGCCACATTCCTCAGCTCATTGGAATAGCCATTCTATTTTATAGACTACAGTGTTGCCTGATTCTGCAAATGAAAACCAATTAGATTTTAAAGATATTTGTAATTCTGGTTATTTTGCCTTTGGACATGAATGAATAATAATTGGGCAGTGGACTATTTACCCAGTTAAAATAAGCTAAAATCGCAGAGGGAAAGGTTGTGTAAATAAACAACTGAAATATTTTCTCCAACTTTAAAATAACATAGAGTTCAGAAAACCCTGATAGAAGCTGCACGGGATGCTTGATTCTATGATCGCATTCAAATTTCCTTGGAGAATTAAGCTCCTGTCTTTAGAGGATTGACTCCACAATTAATACCTGTTATCTAGTCCCAATGACTGTCCAATTCGCTTGAAGAAAACAAAGTACAAAAGGGCACCAATGTGTATTTAATCAGAAGGTGTCTCAAAATTTTACCAGTAGACAATTCAACTTTCCATTGCATCTGGAAAATAGATTTTCTTCTTTTGATATTTGGCCTCTAAGTGACAATTCCAGACCAGACAAACAAAATTCTATGTACATATACATAGACTATATGGGAAGAAAGACCTCATCTAGAAAGAATTTAGAAACATTCGTTACTGTTATTCACTGCCATGGTCAGGTAACTGACTGCTACCATATTGCATTAATTCAATAGTATATTCGTAACTAGTATATGATAATTTGGTTTACTTTTAAAATATTACAAAATTATGTTTAAGGATAGGATAGATGACAAAATATTGGCTATTTGAAGTGATCACTATTCTGGTTTCTTGGAGTTACTTGAATGCTATTTTGCAGGGTGTGATGCATTAGTTTTGGAGCTGAAGAATGTACAGAGTGATTTTGAGGGGAAAGATGTATTTGATTGAACCTTTCCAGAAAGTGGGAGAAACTTTAGGAAAGATATTTCAATTCTTTGCATTTGGGATGTAGGTTGATATAGAAAAAAATAGAACAATGTATTTGCATTTGGAGAAATTGATGTGGAATATATGGGCTTAAATCAGAGATTTGAGAAGAATGAAACCTAGATTCAATACAGAGAATTGTTTATTTAATTTAAATGCTCACCTATTTGTCTTGTAATTTCTTTTTACTTCATTCTAGTTACTGTGCCATGTGATCCTGAAATTTTTTCCATTTATCATTATCTTTAACAATATTTCTATTTTTATCTAAATTTTCAAAGGGGGACATACTTAAGCCACATTCAACTTTATGTAAAATATATTGGTAATAAATGACCAGAAAAAATTATACCTCACTGACTGAGTTCGTCCTATTGGGTCTAACAGACACCCTGGAGCTACAGATCATCTTCTTTTTGTTTTTTCTTATGATTTACACACTTACACTTCTGGGGAATGCTGGGATGATCCTTTTAATCAGGACCGATTCCCGACTTCACACACCCATGTATTTCTTCCTGGCTAACCTGTCCTTTGTGGACATCTGCTATTCATCCACCATCACCCCAAAGATGCTGGTAGATCTCCTGTCAGAGAAGAGAACCATCTCCTTTGCCGGCTGCTTCCTGCAGATGTACTTCTTTATTGCCCTGGCGACCACCGAATGCATCCTCTTTGGGTTGATGGCCTACGACCGCTATGTGGCCATCTGTAACCCACTGCTTTACTCCTTGGTCATGTCCAGGACTGTCTGCCTTAAAATGGCAGCTGGGGCTTTTGCTGCAGGGCTGTTGAATTCCATGGTCAACACCAGCTATGTCAGCAGCCTGCCCTTCTGCAGCTCCAATGTCATCCATCACTTCTTCTGTGATAGTCCCCCACTTTTTAAACTTTCATGTTCTAACACACACCTGGAAGAAAGCGTCTTTTCCACATTTGCTGGTGTGAATATGGTCGGGGCTCTGCTCATCATCCTCACCTCCTACTCCTACATTCTTGTCTCCATCTTCCAGATGCATTCCGGGGAGGGGAAGCACAGAGCTCTTTCCACGTGTGCCTCCCACCTGACAGCCATCATTCTGTTCTATGCCACCTCCATCTATACTTACCTGAGGCCTAGTTCCAGCTACTCCCTGAATCGGGACAAAGTGGCTTCGGTGTTCTACACAGTGGTGATCCCCATGTTGAATCCTTTGATCTACAGCCTCAGGAACACAGAAGTAAAGAAGGCTTTACGGAATATAATTACCAGGAAAAGGAATGCTTCCTTTCTGTGATTTGGCTAAAAAATCTGACCTAAAGAGAATATTTATTTTCAAAATTTAGTTCAATATTACATTGTCTCATTATAATGTTTGTTAAGTTACACACTTGTTAACACTCAGGTATTTTTATCCATTTAAAGATACAGTAAATTATGGAGCAAATATGAAACCCTATATAACCATTCTTCATCTCACTGGGTCCTCAGGATGAGGGCTTATTTTAATGACATCTTGATCAGGAGAAAAAAGAAATTAAATATTTACAGACCAAAGTTACAGTATCTTATGTTAATATCCATATGCAATACTTTATCTATTGGGTTTTTGTCTTATGCAGTATTTTTCCCACTTATTATTTACAAAAATACTTTAAAGGTTACATGATGTGCTTTAAATTATTTACTTTCTTAGTAGATTGAATTTCCATTTGGAAGGATGCTTAAATTAAATCGTAGGACTATCATATAATTTTTTTTATTTATTTAGGGCTGTAGTTTTAATAGAAACTTAACTCCTCAGCTATTTTTCACTACCTCTTCTTACAAACACACACACATTCTTTAAAAAGTAAATATGAGTGAGTTCAAAAATTTGCTATCAGGAATTCCAGTGTCTGAGAATTTCTAGCTACCACTCTCCTTTCATCCCCTTTCATTTTTTCCAAAATTTTCCAATCCCTTCTCTATTCTTTGAATATGTTCCTCCAATATTTATATATTAAAAGTTAATTGTCAATATGATATAATTAACCATTAGAGCCTTTAGGGGTGATTAAGTCATGAAAAAGGAGCCCTCATGGATGGGATTGGGGTCCTTATAAAGGAAGTGTGAGGGCATCACTTGCTCTTTCTGCCACAAGAGGACAGAACAAAAGAATGTCATCTCTGAGGCAGAGAAGTTCTCATTAGACAGTGAGTCTGTTGGCTCCTGTGTTCTGTATTTCCCAGTCTATTTGTTTTTTCTGTATCAGCCCTAATGGACTAAGCTGTCTTCCTCTCCCTCTTTCTCTCCTAATTTAACAAACACACATAAGCCACATGCACACACATTCAGGTGCTACAAAGACTTTAATCAGTGTGGACTTCCAAAGAAGGCAGGTGGATGGTCCCTGAATAAAGCTGACATAGTCTTCAAAATAGATTAATTTTCTGCTCATAGAAGTCTTTCTTTAATCAGTGATAAAAGGCACATAGAATCAATTATAATTTTAAAGCTAAGCATTATTAATGAGGAGGTAGGGAAGTTGGCTTTATTAGAACTCCGGAGGAAACTGAATAAAGCCAGGGCTTGTTAAAAAGATAACCATACTTAAAGGTTTCAGGAGGATGATCCCATGGCCAGTGTCCTTACTGCTGAAGGTACACCTGTTAGAAGCACAACAGGTGTCCACATAATTTGAGATGTGAACTCAGCAACATTATGGCCTGTCACAAAGAGGTCATCGAGCTTGATGTCATAAAAGTTACCTTACTTTCCTGATTGTTGTCTGATACATTTATGTAAAAAATGTTTCAGTATTTTTTTAAATTTTCTTTAACTCAGAAGACATTTTTGGACAAGTTGGAAAAAACGAAAGCATCTAGATTCGGAAACCACATGGATTTGAATAAAACAAAAATAAGATCAGTGGATGAGTCTTATATGAAGTAAGGCAGCAAATATGTAGAAATGGATTGATTTTACTATGCAAATGCAATTTTGGATTTGCTTGTTAAACATGAGCCAATAACAACTAATATACACGTCCTTTTCATTGGTGTCTAAAAAAATGGGAGATCATACATTTTGTAAACAGTAGTTAGACAAAAACTAGTACCCAGGTTAAATGAAGTTACTTATCCCGTTTAACATTATATGGACCCCAAAACCCAAAGATGATGTATCAATTCATTTCAAAGGATACAGACAAATAATGTTATGTCAAGAAGGTAAATACAAATGGTTGGTTTAAGAATAATCGACTATGTGCTAGTTGAATTGATGGGAAAATGTGTAATCTGTAGAAGAAAACACAAAGAAAAACATCATTTTATTGAAAATAAATCAAATGCATGTCAAAGATAACGTGTGGCATTGGAAACAGAAATGAGATCATTTACTTCTAACGTTAGATTCAACTTAGTCCTTTGGTTGGAACACTGATTGGCATTTACTATATGTTTTTTTCTAATTTTCTGATTTTAATGCTGCGATGAAAATACTGCACATATTCATGTACCATCTGTAAGCCTCCAAAGCATCCTTGGACTATTTAAGCCATTTGGAAAAATTATTAGCTCTATATTTGTTGCTGAGATGTGTGGTGACAAATATTGATTAAGTTTTGCAAACAGAAATTTGAAGTGGTAATTTAAATTTAAAAATGCAGCATTTCTAAACGGACCGTCTAATTGTCAGACTCCAGAAACTATACAATAATTGTGACCATATGTTATAATGTAAATAGGTAAACAAAGCAATTAAATGCAGCTTGTTATCTAAGTCTGGGGGGACATATAAATTTATTTGTATGACGTAAAGAAGGCATGAGAATAGAAGCCTTATAATTCCTGGGCAATGAAATCTTATAAGCAGCATAAAATGTGAATAAAGTTTAAGAATTTATTCTATAAATAATAAAATTATGATTCCCAAATTATGTGGTATAGAAGATGATTGCAACAAATTCATCATCATGAAATGCCAGGTTTGGTGAGAATTAGTTACAAAGAACAAACTATGTTTTTTCAATTTCTGATTAATATGAGATACATACAATTAGGTTACATTGTTTCTGTTTGTAAGGTAAAGTCTAAATTGTAGTTGTGTCCATGGCCCTGGAAGCGTGCCTTACACCTATACTTTGTTCCCACTGGGAAGGAACCCTACAACTTCCCTCCCTCCTTTCCCATTTCTTGTATTTAATCGAGGTGTTTTTCTGAAGTGAGCCTACTTCTGTTAATCTACAAGTTTTAAATTAGTATTGAGTACATGTGATGCTTGTTTTAACATTCTTCTCATACTTAGGTAATTGCTCTCCAAATCTGTCCAAGTTGTAACAATGGATACAGAATCTCCGTCCTTTTATGGGTGAATAGTATTCAGTGGTATGTATACCCACAGTTTATTAATCCATTCATGTGTTGAATAAATCCATTCTTGGTTTACTTTCAGTTCTTTGAGGACTCTCCATACTTCCTTCCATAAAGATTGTACTAGTTTGCAATTCCACCAACCCTTACCATGTCCAATCTCATCTGATCTTGGAGATAAGCAGGGCTAGGCTTGGTTAGGACTTGGATAGGAGACCACCTAGAAATACTGGGTATTGTAGGATCCTGCCTCTTCTTGAATCTTTTCTGATTAAGACAAAGCCTAATCTCCTCCTGAAAAAATTTTCATTATCTCTAATTTTTAGAGAAATGCAAATCAGAACTACATTGAGTTCTCACCTATCCCCAGTGAGAATGGCGCACATCATAAAATCAACAAACAATACATTTAAGAGCAAATGATTAAATATATATAGTATCTATTGTTGATTGGCATGATATAGCTTTATCCAACAGCAGGAAGGTCCAACAGAGTCAAGTAACACATTTATGTAACAGTGCTGTGATGATAATTTTAGGTACTAATTTGACTAAATTAAAGGATACTTAGGTAATGGATGAAGCAATATTTTTTCACTGTGTCTGTGAGTCAATGAACTCAATGGGAAAAATATGAAGTCAAGCTGGGTGGGCACCATCTAATCATGTGGAGGCTTAGATAGAGCAAAAAGGCAGGGGAAAGAGCCTTCCCCTACTCTCCCTCCTGGAGCTAGGGCACTCTTCTTTTCCTGCCTTTAGACATAGCCCCAGGCTCTAGACCTTTGACTTCTCTTACTCTGCAGCCCGCAGACTTGTGCTGAGCCATGCTGCTGGCTTTCCTGATTCTCTAGCCAGAACCCCTGGAATGAAGGGAAGGTCAAGTCTCTTTGAGGAAGGACCCCAGTGTAGTACTGACATTTTATCTTGCCAGTCTTTCTCCCAGGTCAGGAGCAAGGCCTTCCCATCATCCACAGATAACTATTGTCTTTTTGAGCCACAACCCTCAGTTTGCCACTAGGCTTTAGTAGAAACACACTGCTTGACCACGGGTACCAAGTTACCCTGAGACCCGAGTGGCCTATCATAGACAGGGTATTCTCTGCCTCACCAAGCTGTAAAGTTGTGTGCATACAGCAGTTCTCCATCATCATTTGGAGGTGGCTCATCTGACATAATCTGGCACATGCCTACGTAAGTAAAGTATGATACATATAAAAGCGGCCCAAATGCCCATGGTTTATACTCCCACTACATGGTCTTCTCAATCCCAGTCTAAATTTGTAGCCTCAAGAGGGGGACCCTATGATCAGCTGACAGAGGAGACAAAACTAAGCCCTGGTATGCAGATAACTCTGCACGATTTGGGGCCTCACATCAAAGCGTACAGCTGCAGTTCCACAGCCTCATTCTGGGATATCCCTGAAAGACAGGGAAAGGAAATCTTCCCAGGGAGCAGAATGTAAACAGTGGTCTTGGTTGTGCCCTTTACAGGAAGGGGGATGGCCAGACATGGGTCCACATATTGACCATGAGCCAGTAGATTGTCTATGTTGTCAAGGACTTGGAAAGAACACTAATGGAAAATAAGTTACAAAGAAATTTGGGAAGCCAGGTTCTGTAGCTCATACTTGTAATTCTAGAACTCTGGGAGGCTGCGGTGGGTGGATTGCTTGAGCTTGGGAGTTCAAAACCAGCCTGAACAATAGTTGAGACCGCCCCCCCCCCCCACTAAAAATAGAAAAACTAGCCAGGTATGGTGGTGTAGGCCTGTAGTCCCAGCTACTTGGGAGGCTGAGACAAGAGAATCACTTGAGCCTAGGAGTTTGAGGATGATGCCATGGCATTCTAGCATTGGAGTCTCAACAGAGTGAGACTCTTCTTCTTCAAAATAAAAAAATAAATAAATAAATAAATAAAACTAAGAAATTTGGGTAAGAGGTATGTGGATAAACCTTTCAGAATTATGGGGCATGAAGATATATGTGCTCCTTTGAACGCTCTCTATAAAGTGACTTTAGCAGAAGCAGCTTTTAGTAATCAGGTAGATGGAATCATCCATTTCATGGTTACTAGTCAGCCTCTTTCCCCAGTCACCCATATAGGGCTTATGAGAAAAGTGGCCATGGAGGCAAGAATGAAGGCTATGTATGGGCTCAGAAAATGCAGACTTCTATTCACCAAGGACAGCCTGTCTCCCAGAAGGAGACACCAACACTGAGACCCCAACACAGCACCAGTCTCTGGAGGAATCAGCCAGCTACCTGGTGCAGGCTAATTTCATTGAACCACTTCCATCATGGGAAGGGGCCGTGTTTTCCCCTTATACAAATAGACACATCCTCTGGATATAGAATAGGCAAGACTATGATTCTAAGATCTGAGGGCTTTACATAAGGATAATTTAGGACAGGAGTGCCAGGTTTAGCGTGAGGCTCTGCTATGAATCACTCAGAGTCAGGCAGCTTTGACATTTTCCACTGGTGGCTTCCTTGATTGCTGCGGCCAAGGTTGGACTAGCCAGCTGAAGTGGGGAGAAGCTGAGTTCCAGAAGGAAATGACCTCTCATACAAACAAGGTAATGTCTCACACACTGATCTTCGTCCTGTTTCATTGTCATATTCACATTTGGCATCTATGAAACATTGTTGAGGAAAAAAATTGTAGAAAGGATAATTGAATTTGGTAGACACCAGTCTCCATTACAAAGCTCAATATAATCATAAAGACCCAGGAGAGTTAGGGAAGGGATTAAGGAGAAAAATGGCATGATCCTATTTTTACAATATACAAATTATTACCTTGGGAGAAAAATTAGTAGGGAAACACTGAAAATAGAGAATAATATTTAAAAGGTATTTCAACTTAAAAATATCATGGGCATGTTCATTAAGGACATTTTCCATGCAAATAGAGAGAAATGGGTAAAATTTCTTAGTATTTAGAAAGCTGATCAACATTCTTTAGTGACTGACTAGATAAGATGGGTGAAAAGAGATACACAATGATGAGTATGTCAATTGGCTGGTTTTATAAATGGCAAAATTGACAATCAGAGAAAATGGGCAAAATCTCTATGTAAATACTTCAACCACTTCTCACAATATCTACGCTACTATACCCTTACTCCAGCCGCCATCTTTCCTCATATAGATTATTGTGATGACCTCCCAACTGGTCTCCCTGCTTTCACTCCGGTCCACACTGGAGCACATTTTCTTCTTATTCATATGCTTTTTCACTGACATTTCACTCCTCACTAATAACAGAAGAAAACATGGTACATGCACACGTGTGCACTCACACACAGAATTAGTGATTTGGGGAGATTAAATGACATAGGGGTAACTTACTTGGAAAACCCAGAATGTTCTATCTGCCTGGATCCATACTTGGAGCAAAAGGTATGCCAGTAAACAAGGCAAATGTCCTAGACTCAGTGATTTATGACAAAGATAGAAAAATGAATTATGTAACAAAAATTAAAGTATGGTATACAACTCATAATGAGTGTTACAATATAAATTATATTGATGGGATATAAGAGGATGCTTTAGAAATATTTGGTATTGCCTGGGGGAATAATTGGTCACTTTTCTTTTCTAGAGGACCATTTTTATTTTTGACATGGATCAGAAGTTGTGAAATACAAGCTTGATAATCTTAAAAAAATCATCTTTGAAAATAAAGAAAATCTGTACTAGTGTTTTTGCCAGATGGTTTGATGGTATTAATCTCTATAGTTATTTCTATTTACTAGATTTAGAACAGTTTTTTATGTTGTTTTTTTTTTTTAATCTTCTACACTGCTCAAAGTTGTGCCCTTTGTTACATTTTCACAATTTTCTTTTTTTTTTTTAATTAAATCATTGCTGTGTACATTAATGCAGTCATGAGGTACAATGTGCTGGTTTTTATACAATTTGAAATACTTTCATCATACTGGCTAACATAGCCTTCGTGGCATTTTCTTATCTATTGTGTTAAGACATTTATATTCTACATTTAGTAAGTTTCACATGTACCCTTGTAAAGTGCACCATAGGTGTCTTCCTGCTAATTACCCTCCCTCCACTGATCCTCCCCACTCCCTGCCCCTCCCCTGCCTTTCCCCTTTCCCCATACTCTTGGGCTATAATTGGCTATAGCTTTCATATGAAAGCTATAAATTAATTTCATAGTAGAGCCGAGTACATTGATACTTTTTCTTCCATTCTTGAGATACTTTGCTGAGAAGAATATGTTCCAGCTCCATCCATGTAAACATGAGGGAGGTAAAATCTCCATCTTTCTTTAAGGCTGCGTAATATTCCATGGTGTACATATATCACAATTTATTGATCCATTGTGGGTTGATGGACACTTGGGCTTCTTCTATGACTTGGCAATAATAAATTGGGCTGCAATAAACATTCTGGTACAAATATCTTTGTTGTAGTGTGATTTTTGGTCTTCTGGATTTATACCTAGTAGAAGAATTGTAGGATTGAATGGCAGGTCTATTTTTAGGCACATGACCTACAGATATATGAAAAAATGCTCATCATCCTTAATCATCAGAGAAATGCAAATCAAAACTACTTTGAGATATCATCTAACTTCAATAAGATTAACGCATATCACAAAATCCCAAAACCAGGGATGTTGGCATGGATGTGGAGAAAAGGGAACACTTCTATGCTGCTGATGGAAATGCAAACTAGTATGTTCCTTTTGGAAAGATATTTAGCGAACACTTAGAGAACTAAAAATAGACCTGCCATTTTTGTAATTTTCTATTTTTTTTGAAAATATAATACAAATTTAATGATGTCAAGACAATGGGTTAATATCATCATGTAGCTTTCAATATCTGCATTTGTATTCTTTTAATACGTGTTTTATATGCTATATCTTTATATTTTCCCAAAAGGGAAAAACAACAAATACTATTCTAAATATCAAATGAAAGCAATAGCATCCCATAGTTTGAAAGCCCCATAGCATCCCAGAGTTTGAAAATAAATGTATCTTAAGCCCTCTTCCATTTGATCACTTTTTGTAAAGTAACATACCAGCTAAGTCTAAAAGATGAATAGGATTTTGGAAGTCAGACACTGTGATCAACTTACAGGTAGGACAAGTTCTCATGCTTTCTGAAGGGAATAGCACCAAATCTTTTTAAGTTAGATATTTATTGAATGCTTTAATAAATAAAGGGAGCAAAGCTAAAGGCATGGATTAATTATTTTATATAATCTTACCAAGATCCATAACAACAATAAAAATTTGATCCACCTTCCCTTTATTAATAGTTTCAATTTCTCACAGTCTCATTCCCCCATCTTCACTATCTCAACATAAAAATCCCTGAGATGCAGTATGCTAAACATGTTTTCCAAACTCAATTTTTTTCCTTATGAAAGTATTTATAAATTAAGATAAATTTTCATGGCACAAAAAGAGGGTCCTGACCCATAAACAACCTAGATGACACATGAACTTTAGATAATTTCCATGTTTCATTTTGGGGGTTAAAATGGTATTTAAATCATTTCAAACTTAATGTTTTCCTATTTCGTATTATATACAGGCCAGCTTAAAAACTGTGAATATCTTATTCAGTCTTTTCCCATAGGGGAAGTGCTCTGCTCTCCAAGGGTGGAGAGGACAAGGAGAAAAGTACAGGGATTGGTCAGGAGGTGGGCGCCCTCGGACCTCAGTCTCTAGAGGCAGAAACATCAAGGTAACACTGATCCAATCACAGATAGCTTGGCTTATTTTCTTAGTTATCACTTGGTAAACTGAGCTTAAACATGCAACGTCATGGAGAAAAGGTGGTCCTGAAATTAATGAGGACATTTACTAACTAAGGTGAACTGATGGATTTAAAAGTGAAATATGCATTTCAAGAGCAAGTAAGAATAGATGGATTTTAACTTGAATATTTAAATGAAAAATTCACACTGAAACATTCTCCATAAAAGGAGCAACATGTACTGATCTCTTCAGGATATAAAATAAAGTAAGCAGCATTTCTTTTTACCCTTCTTTGTCTGGTATTAGACTCTTGAGTTTGGATTCACCTGGGTCAAATATGAGCTTTTGACTATGGGAAAATTAATTTCTTGGTGTTTCTGGCTGTTTATATAAAATGTGAATAATTACATTAACTACTTTAAAAAGAGATAGAACAGATAAAGTTTTGAGCATAATAAATGTTCAAACAGTATCAACAATTTTAAAAAATAGTTTCATTAATGAGATCTCTCTATTCTCCTTTAGAGGTGTAATAGCATCTGGTAATGTAGAAAAACTCAAAAAAGAAAGATGCGCCCTCAACAGAAGAGACACTCTTTTCAGTAAAGATAATTGGAGCTACTAAAGTTCCATGTTAGAACTGCCAAAGTACCACTTAGTGTTGATGGAGAGAATAGATGGAGTTCAGAAGAGAAAATAATCAAAGGTAACTTATGGGAATTTTTTTATATTAGGTAGGATCCAACTTCAACTTTCAATTTAAATTTGCTTATTTTATGTAACACAGTGCACTTCATTTTTATTACCGAGTATAACTACACCACTGCTATAAGAGTCTAGCAAACTAGAATATTTTTTCTTTAAGTATTGCTACTAGTTTATGTCCACTCAGCATAGATGAATGTGATTCACAGCTCAGTATTCCTGCCAAATCACTGCCTTATCCATTCTCTCTTCTCCTGAATTAATAAACGTGCACTTCAGGTTATGATGAAAGTTGAGCAACATTCAAGAGAAAAGGAAAAAATATACATACCATATATATGTAGACTATATATAGAAACATATGTATGTGCTATATATACACCATATATACATACATTATGCATCCACACTATACTATACATATATATATATATAGTAAGTTTGATAAGGATCATAATAACAATGCCTAACAAAATTATAAATGGCTGTTGCCAGTAACTCATAACAAATATTATGCTACTTATTCTACACAGTATGTGCTGAGTTACAAATTATTATTACTGTGAATGTTTTAAAAATAAGAAAAATTAAACTCTGATGATTTCAGTAAGGACGTATTATCCTAATATATCTAATTTCTTTTTAAGTTGTTCCCTGTCAGCGAGAGGTAGCTTGAATGTAGAAAAAGGGAATATGGTTGCTGAGATCAATGAAGAATGATCCTTCCTCAATGAATGATCAGTGAGGATTCATGCAACTGCCTATTGGGAAATATTTGTAAACCACTAAGTCATGTAAGTAATTGACTAGTTTTTGGAATACAAAACTAAATGGCAACAGTAATGCTATTATTTTTATTTCCTAGGAAGTACTTTATTCTTTTTTATTAAAAGTAAAAATAACGTAAAGATTTCACAAAGTCTCAGATTAGATGTCATTTCCCCAATCAATTTTCTGGTGAACCAATGGAACCTTGAAATTCTCTGGCGTATTTTAAAGAAAAGCCATAAAGTGGTCTAACTTCCCCACTAGTCTGTAAACTCTGTAAAGACAGAAACCAAGAGCAAATGTTTTTGTTTTCATCTATTTCCTTAGCATTGAACTCACAACATAGTCCATAAACTACAAAACATATGTTGATTTACTACCTTACATATTCATTCAAATGCACTTGGATTGCTAATAATTCATTTTAAGTGTTATTCCTGTTGACTTTCTAAATGTTTAACGGATGTAGAAAACCATATATGCCATAGTATATGGAAGATAAAACAAATTAAGTTTTGAGAAGATATAAAATTGAAAAATACCAAAATATGGAAAAAAGAAGTACAAATGAAAAACAAAAATAGAAATGACAAAAGATTTCAGGACGTGTACTAGGTCTCAGTCTATAGGAAAAAAATATTAACCCCAAATTTCCCAGATTCTAATCCCTCATCTCAACATTTCTGAGCTGTAAGCAGAAAAGAGCTGGGAAGGAGCTTTATATGCTGAGAAAAATAAGATAGAATAGAGGATTCCCCAACAGAGAAGAAACAATTAGTAGGAAGAAAATCGAAGTAGAAACTGTAAATTATTTCAGTCATTTGGAATTTGTGAGGGGGAGAGGCACGAGGGGTCTTAATTGAAAAAAAGGGAATTGTTTTCTGCAGAAAATAAATATGGGTTTAGTCTGGGAACTCCAGGGGAGAACGCAGAACGTGACAATGTGGATTTTGGAGTGTGTGATAATCTGTAAAAACAGGTTAAGGTTTTGCATTAATGTAGGGAACAAAGTCTGAATGGAAATCAGGAAACGTTATATCTACTTTCAGTACAGTGGAGGAGAGCTTGGGTATCTTCCAGTTGAAAGTGTTTAATTTGTGAAGGAGCTGATTAGCTTCAGTCTACACTGCATTTAGCACCGCGGTTCCCGATAACTATTTGGAGAATAATATTGAAAATATAACTATACATTATATACACTGTACGTATAAAATTTACACTCAGAAACTCATACCTAGAGATAGAAAAAAGGTACACAAAGGAAGAGTTTACAGACCAAATTTTCTTGCACATTTTATTTCATCTTTTCTTCATCTATTTATACTTGGAAAGTCCTAACCTTATGGAATGACTCCTTAAGGGCTAAAATTCAAAATAAAGATAAAGTTGTTAAGATGGGGGGGGAGGGGATTTGATAGAATTTAAGATATAACAAACCTTTTTTTACTTTATTTCACATTTCAAACTTCAAGTAAACAAATGACTTTCTAAAAAATCATGTTACTTGTTAAATAAAAAATTTTTCTATAATGGAGGAGTGACAATAGTTCTTAATTTTCTGATCACTATCTAAGTCTCTATCCCACATAATGAATACCAAGACCTAGGTCTCTATCCCACATAATCAATATGGCCCCATTCAGGGCAGGACACCAAGTCTGACTGACCACCTTCCCCTTTGGTTACCTGAGACACAGTTTACATGGAAAACATTACAGGGTAAAAGAGTAATATAAACAGATTGTAAATTAGAATGTACGAGGCAGAAAAAAATGCAAATGAAGATGAGATTGATCAAAAACAAGAAACCTCTCTCACTGTTAACTACAGCAACTCTTATCCCGAGACTAGGCTGCTTGACATGTTTTGCTGTGAGTTTATTGCTGTCTGTTTTGCTGTGTTTTTAATTCACATTTTCACAGTCTTTCCTGTTAGCGGGAAAAATAGACTTTAGAATTACTTTTCTTATTTATGTCCTGAAATTTTAGGGTATTAGATTTGAAATATATGTGACCAAAAATATAAAATTAGTAAAACAAAACCGAACATCTGTCCCACGTCATCAGATTTGAAATTATCTGTTCAAAATGTCCTGTTCTGCAGGTAAGACCAGAGGATTCGAAGTGGCTTCTAAAACCCCAACATCCTTTTATTCACAGATGGAATCCACAGGAAAAAGTCCTCCACATGACAATCACACTACTTTAAGGGAATTCATCTTACTTGGTTTCTCCGATGTTCCTAACCTGCAAGGATTTCTTTTTGGGATGTTTTTGATGATCTATGTGATTATTCTGATGGGAAATAGCCTCATTGTTATATTAACCAAGGTTGATGCTTGCCTCCAGACTCCCATGTATTTTTTCCTTGGCAATTTTTCTTCTTTGGAAATATGTTACGTGTCAGTTACTATTCCCAGATTATTAACAGATCTTTGTAGACAAAATAGAAATATCTCCTTTGTGGCTTGTGCTACACAAACATATTTTTTTCTGGTCCTGGGAGCCACCGAGTGCTTTATTTTGACCACGATGGCTTATGATAGGTACGTTGCCATCTGCAACCCGTTACTCTACCCCCTCATCATGAATAAGAGGCTCTGTATCCAGCTGGCAGCTGGCTGTTGGGTCAGTGGAGTTCCGGTACACATAGGGTTCACCTACCAGATCTTCTCTCTGCCCTTCTGTGGATCCAATCAGCTGAATCACTTTTTCTGTGACATACCTCCAGTAATTGCTCTAGCCTGTGGGGACACTTTTCTGATTGAGATGCTGACTTATGCGATTACTGTTCTAGTTGTCACTATTCCTTTTATGCTGATACTTGGATCTTATGTGAAAATAATCTCAAACATCCTAAAGCTGCCATCAGCAACTGGGAGAGCCAAGGCCTTCTCCACCTGCTCCTCCCATCTCATGGTGGTGGCTTTATTTTTCGGATCAGGCATCATTACATATTTGAGACCAAAGTCCAGTCATCCTGGAGGATTAGACAAAGTCCTTTCACTTTTTTACACTATTGTGACCCCACTGTTTAATCCCATGATATATTGTCTGAGAAACAAAGATGTTATGGTGGCGCTAAGAAAATTCCTGTCGAAACGGATTGTGTTATGACTGAAAAAAAAATGGTTGTATACAATGTGTTCTATTCTTTATCACAATTTTCATACATTAATTTTGGCTTTTTCTCTAATGCTCTTAGAAGCCATAATTATTCTGAATATGTTATTTTGTATTTTTATCTCACATAAAATCAACTCTTTTAAATTCTCAAATAGTAAATGAATCCCAAATATTATTATTATTATTATTATTATTATTTTTTTTTTTTTTTTTTTTTTTTTTTTTGAGATGGAGCCTCAAGCTATCCCCCTGGGTAGAGTGCCATGGCATCACAGCTCATAGCAACCTCCAACTCCTGGGCTCAAGCGAGTCTCCGGCCTCCACCTCCCAAGTAGCTGGGACCACAGGCGCCCACCACAAAGCCCGGCCATTTTTTGGTTGAAGCCATCATTGTTGTTTGGTGGGCCCAGGCTGGGGATTTGAACCCGCCACCTTAGGTGTACGTGGTTGGCGCCTTAGCCGATTGAGCCACAGGCGCCTAGCCAAATATTATTATTTTTTATGAGTGAAAAGCAGCCACAAATGAAACTC
>CAUYQV010030087.1:0-50793 GCA_963574575.1 Galagoides demidoff | reverse complement strand
TTGTTAAAGATCACGTGGGTAAATGAAGTGAAGGCTAAGTTGATTAGTAGGATGTAAGCACTCCAATTTGTACAAATAATTGACACATTGAATCCCATAATGGCATAAATGTATTTATGATCTATGTACAAATGACTTAATGAAAAGAAATAGAGAATAAAATTTAAATAGAAATAAAATATGCTATTAACATTTTTAAAAAAGTGATCACTGTAAGACTGTTTTGTAGACTTTTGAGTCCAAAAACAGTGAGGATAACCCATTATTAACAGTTGACATTAACAGTTGGTGATGGCAGCATTTACTTTCATGGGTTATCAAGCTTTGCATATGTGTGTGTTTATGTGAGCGTGTGTGTGTGAATGAATATGTGCATAAGTGTACGGATGTGGGAGCATGTGTAGGAGTGTGTGATTGTGAGTGTATCTGTGTTTATGTGACTGTGGCCATAAGTATGTGTGGGAGTGTATGTGCATATGTGAACGTATCATACATACATACTCACATGGCCAGAAGGATGATGTAGGACACATGGTCTCTGTGAATTCATAAAGCTTATATAGTGATAATGACACCAGTGATTGTAATGGGGTTCTCATCATTACAACAGGGTTCTCTAGTTTGTTTTTCAAGTAACATTTTAAAAAACTTTGCTCATGAATTAAGCTGGCAGTCCATAAAGTGTAATTTACAGGGCTCTGGAAAAACTTGATACTGAGGGTGATTGGCAGAAATTGTCTAAGCCCCTTAAGTTGCAGAAGGTTATCTACTATACAAGCTTGTTATCCATGATAGAGGCATCTGGGTGGCTCTTTCATGTTATCAGAATTCAAATCTTCTGGAATGGTCTGGAGTTTCTAAGCATGATAACATTGTATTTTGGGTGTTAGTAGTAAAATTCCATACCTATAGCATGTCACATCAGCAACTGTAAAACCTATTTCAAAATAAATATTGGATATCACAGCTTCTTTTTGCTGGGCCAATTAAACAAAGTCTCACTAGTTGTTCCCAGTGGCCAGAGAGAGCCTTTCACTGTGTTTTCTCTATTATAATCTACTTAGGGTAGCATTAATGAGGTTGTTCGGAGAACTAGGAGACAAAATATATTATGAAAAGACGCAAATTATGAAGAGAATGTATCTAAAATATACTGTGTGCCTCACTTGATACTTGCCACGAAATCTAAATGTTTTATTTGTTTAATACTCAGTCTCCCTAGAAAGGAGAAAACAGGCTCCAAGAGATTAAACAGTTTGCTCAAATTGATGCAGATAGTGTCAGACTTGGAAACTGGACCCGGGCCTGACTCCCCAATATTGCTCTTCCTTGCCCTATCACCTTGTTCTCTCCTACTCTCTGCCTATCTTGCATAAAGATATAGAGCTGTCATGGTCTGCATCAGCTCCAGAGGTTAGGGTGGACAATAGCAATGAAGTTATGAAGGAAGCTTCTTTTGCCCTGAAACCATAGCAAAGCAGACTAAGTGAATTCTCTGCCTTTATACAGGGTTTGGAGACTAGTGATAGTTCCAAGTTCCAAGGAGAGTATTCCTGCCCTGTGAATAAGGGGCAGTATCTGGCTCTGCCTCTCAGAGGTTCCTCCTTACCCCTGCAGGGGTAAGTTGCCTTAAACTCTCTTTTATTTGTGAATATGACCACAGGTTGCCTTAAACCCTCTGTTATTTGTGAATATGACCACAGGTTACTTTAGATTTCCCTTTCTACAATTTCTCTTGACTAATAATATTCATCATGGGCTCAAGACCCATTTCCTCCAAGGAACACGCTCTGAATAACCTCTCTCAGCCTCTCAGCTTGGTTTGCTTCCTCACTTATAGTTTCCTTTTCTTTGAGACAGGGTATCACTCATTTTCTGGGGCTGGAATGCAGAGGCATCAACGTAGCTCACTGCAACCTCAACCTCAGGCTCAGGCAATCCTCCTGCCTCAGCCTTCTTAGTAGCTGGGACTATAAGCACCAATACTGTATCTGGCTAATATTTCTATTTTTAGTAGAGACAGGTCTCACTCTTGTTGAGGCTGATCTTGAACTCCTGAGCTCAAGTGATCCACCTGCCTTGGCCTCTCAGAGTGCTATGATTATATTTTATCATGCACTCATTTTACCCACTAATTGTACATGCCAGGCATGGTATTTATTCATTTAATCTCCATAATACTTATTCACCCATAAAATATTGATTATCCATTATACATCTACTATGTTTCAAGAGCTGACCCATACCCTGGGGACAAAAGGTTAATAACTACAGAATTGTTCTCATGGGGTTTAGAGGAGAGAGAAGGATTAACCAAAGAATCTCAGAAATATATAGAGATTAAGTGTTTTGAATGAAAGAAATATGGTATCATGAAAGTATATAACAGAGAAATCTAACCCAGAGAGAGGTAACGGGAAAGGCTGCACCAAGGAAATGAAATATGATCTGAGCTCTAGTGGATAAGTAATAGCCAACAGGAAGAGTGAGTGAGAGGAAGAGAGTATGTGTGTTAGTAGTGGTGGTGAGTGGACAGGAGGACGGGTCTGAGAGCAGGCCAATGTGAATGGATCAGGGAGAATGAAACTGTGCAGGTGCTGAAGTTACCAGTAAAGTATTCTGGGTTTTACCCAAGGGCAATCAGAGGCCATTGGAGAATTTTGAGCAGACTTAAGTCAAGCATAATGACTGTGTCCTTTATAAGGCAGGAACAGAGGCTTGAATGGCTTTGGTAACATGTCCAGGAATTGTGGGGTCACACAGCTGAAGAATAGCTTACTAGGACTTAAACCAAAGGATGCCCACACTTTTTATTATTAAACAGTAAGTGACACTGTACTGATATTTTCTCCTTCTCTCTCTCTCTCTTAATTCTGAAAAGAGAGCATCTACTATTACATTAAGGTAACACATTTCCATATACTTCTGGGAATATGGGAAAAGATCAGAACTGGCATTATTAAGTCCCTACAATGTATCTGACATTGTTATCCCATCACATAATAAGGCAAGCCTTATTATCTGTATTCTCAAGATGAGAAAACTGAGGTTCAGAAAGTTAGGCAATAGCCCTTTGTTAGAAAGTAGAACAGTGGGGAAATGAATCCATCTCTCTGACCCCAAAGTTTAGATAAAATCCAGAACACTGCAGTGTTACCTTAATGTACTTTCCACCCATAATAGATATGATGCAGGGGCAAGACTGGAAACACAGAGACCAGGTGGGGTCTTCTACAATAATCCAGGCAAGAGAGAATGAGTAGGAATTGAACATCAAATCCATTTGGGTCATGAGGTGGAAGGAGGCCTCCCTGGCTGGCTTGAGGCCTGAGCATTGGGTGACATCATTCATTCTAAAGGGTAGGTTTGTGGGAGGGACAGTACAGCTAATATGCATCACCCATTTCTGGGAGTGGCAGGTAGGTAAGCAAACCTGGAGAGGTCTGGATCAGTGGCCTTTGGCATAAAAAGCTTTCCTTATTATTGAGCAAGTATACAGTGAATGCTTGCTGAAGTGATGTTTCATGTTGATTTATGACCATTGGCTTTGCCAAATGGGCCTTCTTGGCCCTCAAGGTCAAACTCCTAACATTCTCTATACTCTCATCTCCTTTCTTCTTTTTCCTGAGGATTATCTCCAGAGCGCTCCCCTCGATCAGAATTTGAGTGAATAAGAATGGTATTTTATTAAAATCTACCTTTTCTACCTTATAGATTGAGAAGAAAAAGATAATTCATGAAGGGCTGGGTATGGTGGCTCATGCCTGTAATGCCAGCACTCTGGGAGGACAAGGCAGGTGGATTCCTTGAGCTCACAGGTTTGAGACCAGCCTGAGCAAGAGTGAGACCCCGCCTCTAGAAATAGCTGGGCATTGTGGTGAGAGCCTGTAGTCCCAGCCACTTGGGAGGCTAAGGCAAGAGAATCACTTGAGCCCAAGAGTTGGAGGTTGTTGTGAGCTATGACACCACAGCATTCTATGGAGGGTGATACTGTGAAACTGTGTCTCAAAAAAAAAAAAAAAAAAAGAAAGAAAGATAGATAATTCCAAAACCCCAGTTTGCAAGAAATTATACCAAATCCCCAAAGCACTGCTTTACAGATTCTAAATCATGTGCCTGGCTTTTAAAATGGGAATCTAAAATCTCCTGGAAAAAAAAAAGAGTGATTTATCACTTCAATCTTTGTAGTCTATGTAATGCAGACATTTTATTCTTGGGAATGAATAGTCATGTTTACCTCAAAGCAGATGGAAACGTGACCAGTGAACTTGGCTTTTAATGGCCTGTAGCCAACTAAAATAAGCACACAAAATTATGACCACCACTAGGCAATGAAACATCATTCTTCAGTGTCCCAGTAACTTTCTATATTTCTCAGCAATTTCTTTTCTAATCTGATGACTTCAGGATAATCTTCTATTATAAAACTGTGGGATCTGGTCAATAGGAAGTTGTTAAATCTTAAATTTTAGATACCCAAGTGACACTCTGAAAAAGGACCAAACATACTGTATTTATTGCAAAGTAAATACATGCCACCCTTGTCTTCTTTAGCAAGGATGTGGACCATTAGCTGAAGCTAAGACACCAACCTAGCAATGAATCTAAGGCAGGCTCTGCTGTGACTCATGGGCTTGTCATATCTCTAATAGAATAGGGCTTCACTTGGTAAATGCCATCTCTTCCTCCTGTACCAGAGATGCCAGAACTATTCAGATAACAGTCACAGCTCTAGCAGGTTAGTTCAGCATGATGATTTCAGTCAACAATAGAGAAAACTTAGATGCAAAAGAACTTAATTGCCTGAACAAAACCAAGGAATCCAGAGTTCAGGCCCTGAACTCTTCACTGAAAAGAACCAAGAGTCAGACTTAAGGCAGTAGATCTCAAACTAATACTGAAACAAAGCTCACTTTGGGATGTGAGCCAGGGTGAGCTGATAGATTCTAGCAGCAGGGTCAATCTGGAGCCCTTGGTGACCTTTTCTCCTTTTTTAGGGGATTTGGGGAAAGTGGAAAGAGGAGAAAGCTGATTTCCTTGCAGCAAGGGAGCATGCCTGGGGAATGACACAAGTCTAAAGATGTGGAAAAGCCCAAATAGCTCCAGGGTAGAGAGGCAAAGCCTTCCTCCAAATGGAGGGTATTTCTCTAGTGCTCTGGCAATTAAATAAACAGTTTTCAATGCTAATTTGGCTTTCCATTCTTCTCAGAAGAGGAAAGAACCAATCTTTAAGGGCCTACTTGACTGGAAAAGAAGCCTCTTTTGTTCTGCTTTAGGATGGGAAAGTGTGGAGCCTTTTCCTCATATTAGTCATGCTTTGGAGTCATGGATGGAGAACAGTAGAAACAGCCTTTCTTTGATATAGGCCAGTGGACGTCCCATTATAAAAGTTATAATAACCACCCATTACTGAGTGTCTATGATGACCTATATGCATTAAGTGCATTTTTCATTTCAGACTCACAGATACCTTAAGAGGAAGAGGTCATTATTATTCTTTTATAAATAAGGAAACCAGAGTAAAGAGATGTTTGTAAATTGCTTAAGGTCACACAACAAGTTGGATGTGAACCCAGGCTTGACTCTGGCTTAACTACCCAGGAAATGCGAGAAACCACAAGCTGTGGTCAAGAGAAAGGTTCAGATTTTGTCAGGATCACAAAATTCACCTTATGCTCTTCTCCCCAGCGTTTCAATTATTATGAAGTGGATGATTTCTAGTTGACCTTGATAGTTGTAGTTGAAGTCTTCTAACAATGTTAACTTGAGGACTAAACACATTTTTGGATTTCCTGTTGGATTCCAACTGTGTTTGATCCTCAACCTTCATGAAAATTCCCATTGGTGGTTCCATTGACCATGTACTGGGGCAACGAAGCTCTATCTGTGAACTCATCAGAACTGCATATCCTCAGGCCCTGACCTGCACCTGCTAACTCAGAAATGCTGGGGATTTAGCCCAGCTCCATGTGTTAACTAGCCCTGCAGGTCATTGGGTATATGCTAAAGTCTGGGAACCATTGCCATGAACCATTAGGAGGGGTACCAATGTAATTTTTTTACATGGAAAAATAAAGCTTCCATTTTTTTCATTTTTTTTTTAACGTTTTACCTCATTTCCAAATCTTCATTCTCTTGTGGTACAAATTTGTACAAGGCAACGTAGGTGTTCATTTGTAATGGGTCTTTGGAAAGAGGTTCCTAAAAAAGAAAGTAAAAGAAAAATGAAAAGAGGAAGGAGAAAGAACCTGAGAGAAGAAAGAAAATGGGAAATGGAGACATTACTACAATGTAATTTCAGTGGATGCAATTTCAGTGTTAAAGTATCTATTATAAAAGATTTCCTTTCAATCTTAGGTTTATTTTTAATTTCTTAACTGAGTTTTATTTTACTGCAGATCATTCAGAAACAATTATTTGGAACTTCTCTGTCAGAAATACTGCAGTTTTCTTCAAATGTATTTTCTTTGACGTAGTTGTTCCAAAAAATTAATATAAATTTGTACTCAGGAATGGCAATATTCTGTCTAACAAAATAGGGAGAAATGAATAGCAGTAAACAACTCTTACTTCCTAAAATTATATTTTTATTAATTAGCCTAAAAGTTGACATATAGTATATCAGTGGGAACTAGATTTATTCATCTGGCCGTTAGTTAATTTTTGTTAAGGAAAAAGCATAGACTTTGCATTCAGATTGATTTATTTATACCTACTGCTTATGAAATCTTACAATAAAAGCTACTATTTTTGATGGTTTACTATGGGCCAGGCACTATGTTACATGCATTAGCATACTTGAATTTCACAACAAGACTGTTGCAAAATTGTTGTAGATTCCATTGTCGTCTTCAATTTATAGACTATAAAAGACTTTAAGTGTAAAATATTAGCTATTCTTACTAACCAAAAAAAAAAAAAAGATTTATACTTGATAATAAACAAGTTAACATTGTATATCATGTCATATATAACTACATAATACATATATACAATAATATAATACATACATGCTACATACAAACTATGTGTAGTCTTTTAATCTATGACTCACTCTTTTTCAATGCTTAGGTATCTTACCCTATATTATTCTATTCTATTCTAATTATATATATGGGTATATATATATAAATGAACATATCTGATATGAACTTACTATAAAATATAGTTGATAATATATAGTTCTATGATTTATAATCATATAGTATATGTAGAATTGTATATAATATATAACAGAAACAAAAGATGAACAACAAACTACTTATCCTTTTTAACTTTAGTGCACTGTGATATTTCTATTTATTCTATGATATATATGTTGTGGTACATTATGCTACATTATTCTATTCTATTCTATTCTATTCTCTTAAAATGCTGGTTTGGGACCCACTGAACTGATTTCATGACCCACTTGGTTTGTGACCTCCTATATGATCTAAGGACTTCTGAGTTGCCTTCTGTGACATCTATAAATACCTGGTGGTTTATGTTCTTGGCTTGGTCTCTGAAATCATCAGTGCCATTTTCTGGATACGTAAACACTAAAGGAGACAAGAGAAAGTAGGTGATTTATGAATCTAGTCACCAATTTTTGGAAATGCGCCTAAAAGATGGCTTTATTTATTCCACGTTCTATAGATTCACCCTTACCATTCACTGTGTTACTTACCAGGGTTTCAGGTCATCTTCTATATGACTTTTCTTCTCCTCCCCATATAGAACTCTGTATCATCTTCCCTGCTCTCCCATAACCTTTCTGCAAGCCTGCCTAGCATTTGTCCCTATGCATTACTTGGCAATTTTTTTGTTCAAAATTTGGTCTCATTTGGCAGAGTTCTTCTCAGGAGCAGAAAACTGTGTCATGCATCTTTGCTGAATGTATCAAACTAATGGTATGGGGGGGAGGTATCATCCATTTTAGTTGTATTTTAATTGTTTTTTCTAAACATAAGATTCTTTTTTAAAAAATTAAATCATAGCTGTGTACATTAATGCAGTCATGGGGTACGGTGTGCTGGTTTTATATACAATTTGAAATACTTTCATCAGACTGGTTAACATAGCCTTCATGGCATCCTCTTAGTTATTGTGCTAAGACATTTATATTCTACATTTAGAAATATTCACAGGTACCCTTTAAACATAAGATTATTTAATCTATATTCAATACCTTGATTCTCATTTCTTGAGGTATCTGTATTATATTTTGCAGATTACGGCTTTAGTTTTAAACTTCAAAATATTCCTTTGATCTTTTATTCTTAATGCATTAGGGCTATTATTTGGTTTTTCTTTCATGAATTGTTAGAAGATATAATTCTCTTCCTTTTGTATTTAAGCAGCTAAGCTATGGTCTTTGATACAGAATATTCCTTCTCAAAATTGGCAAGAGTTTTCATTGTCCTCATACATGGCTGTGTGAGTTTCCTGATGGATACTGACTGGGGTCTCTGCCATGGCTAGTTTGATCTGCTTAATCTACCCTGGTGACTAACACCCTAATCTTATTACTTAGAGCACATGAACCTTCCCTAAACAAAAACATGGTAAATGGTTCAAAGCGGTGGTGTCTAAATTAACCTATTATTTAGATGACTTAACATTTTAAAATAAAACATTGTTCCTTTATTCTTCCCTTTGATTTCTCTTCATATTATCCAGGAAATATCAGTAGATGGAGGGAAACACCACAGAAAGCTCTATAACCTATTTCATTAATGTAGTGACATTGTCTACTGTTCTTAAAATAGACTCAACAACTGTGACGTCAAAAACATGCTTCAAAACAAGATCCCTTTATTAATAAATGTACCGATGCTTATTAAATATCTATTCTTCTCCGTGTATAGTTACCGAGTTTATGGATACAATTCCATTATCCCTAGGAAGCCGATATACAGTTGTTGGTGGAGCTTTTAGTCCATGCGTAAGTGGAAAATGAAGGCCTCATTCTATGGGACTTCTCTGCCTTAATATTTGGCCACTCAAGTTGATGTTTACAAAGGTAAAAAGATTAGAGATGAGCACAGTCTTTTTCTGATGTTATCTGACTATTTGAAACTCGGGTGTAAACACCAGCATATAAAACTGGATACTTTAAAAGAATATTAAATATTCACATGGAAACAAGCAAAGGAAATCTTCCTAGAAAATTCTTGACTTGGGACAAAAGCGGGGGGGGGGGCTACATAAAGAGTGTATGTAATGTTCCATTTGGACTGATTTTACAATTTTGTAATTTCACGTTATTGAAGCTTTTATTGAATATCCATCTGGCCATCAGATTCAAAATGTGTAATGTTTTTGTGAGCTATGATGAAAATGATTTGAAGTGACCCCAAATGTGTTTTCAGATATATGGTCGCAAGCAGAAATGGAAGGTTGCAAAAATGATTTTCAAAACCTATTCCTTCTGGCCATTTCTAAGACTTTGATTTAAGGGAAGAAGAGAAAAGAACTATTTTATTGAAAATGTATCTTATCCTTTTGGGTTTGGTGCTTTAAATTCTTTTATTAAAAATAATTTGGTTGTCTATTTCACCCATGACAAGTATTCAAAGAATATGTCCATTATGCAGGCATATTTTCTAATGTTATAGAAACAAAATGAATCTTAGTTTTCACCACATCCTCCAAATAACTTTATTCTTTTCCTTTCTCATATGTTATCCATATGAGATATACTTTTATACTTTGCAGACCCGTGAGGCCTATGTCTACCACTGTTTTTTTTTTTGTGTGTGTGATGATTATTTGTTTGTCTTTTTAAACCTGTAATGTAGCAAGTTACATTACTGGATTATCTGGCATTGACCCAAATTTGTGTCCTTGTAGTAAGTTAAATTTGGTAATTATGCAACACCTTTTACAAATTCATTGTGGGGCAGCACTTGTGGCTCAAAGGAGTAGGGGGCCAGCCCCATATGCTGGAGGTAGCAGGTTCAAACTCAACCCCAGTCAAAAACTGCAAAAAAAATAAAAAAAAAATCCATTGTGGATTCAGTTTACTAAGATTTCATGTCAGACTCCTGCATCTATTTTCAAAAGAAAGACTGGCTAGTGATTTTTCTTTCTTATACTTGTCCTTGTTTGGTTTTGAAGTCAGTATTATACAAGCCTCATAAACTAAGAGAATGCCACTGCCCTTCCTGTTAGCTACTTTCTGTTTCTCTGACAGAGCTTAAGTAATCTGCGAATTTTCCATTCCTTAAATGTTCAGTAGAATTTACCTATAAATTTACTCAGGACTGGTATTTTCATTGTGAAAAATTAAAAATACTGATTCAGATTCTGTAAGGATTCTAAGCATATTCAAGCTTTCTATTTCTATTTCTTCTTGAGTCAGGTTTCAGTCATTGCTATCTTTCTTGATATCTACTCATTTTAAAAAGTTTAAAATTTTATTGGCATGATGTTGGTTACTAAATTCTTTTACTTTCTTTTCAATCTCTGTTCATTTTTTGTAATTTTTTTGTTTCACCTCTCTTTTATCTTAAAAAAAACTTAGAGATTGTACATTTTATTTATTTTTTTTTAAATCACTCATCACTTCTCTGTTAAGATCAAGAGTAAAAAACAATCACTCAAGGTTTATTGATTTATCTTTGTAATTTAATACAAAAGAATCTCTGTAAGTTGGCCTCCCAAGGGACTGTAACATACAAGTGGTCAACGTAGAGAACTGGACCTACTGTAGTAATGATAAGTATATGTGATGCATGTCCGGTCTATGAAAATTAGGTTAACTTAACCAGGTATTCAATGTAGGGAGGTGGTCAACTATGGAGTTCTACTGTAATTTCTGTTCTTATATTTATTATTACTTTTCTTGCTTTTGTTGGGTTTATTCTATTTTCTAATTCTTAAGTATAGTGCTTAATTTATTACTTTTCAGACCATCTTGTTTTCTAATAGTATCATTTTAAAACACAGTGCTCTAATCACAACTGTAGCGCTATCTGACAAGTTTTCACATGTGTTGTTTTAATTCCACATGTTCTCAAAAATGTGAATCCTCCACTTGTTAGATAGTGTCCTTTTTAGTCAATTAGATTAGGATTGTCAAATGTGTTATCAAATCATCTGGATCTAAACTGAAAACTTTTGTCTGTCTGATTTACCAATGACAAATGTATTTTAAAATCTCTCACTATTAAAGGGGTGCCAATTTTCCTAATAATTTGGTCAATTTCTCCTGGTGTTTTTATCATTGTTCAGGCTATATATTAGATATACCCAAGTTTAAAATTTCTATCTTCTGATGAAGTGGACATAACCATGCTCTTCATCTCTTTTCAACCAAAGCTTTTTGGTATCTTAAAGTTCATTTTTGCTTATTAATATAGCCAAATAATTTTTCTTTTGCTAAATATTTGCCTGTGGTTTCCCCTTATCTCTATATCTGAAAAGTTCTTTATTTTGCCTATGCTTTCCCCACCTTGTGGCAACTTTAAAAAATAATTGCAGCTGGGCGTGGTGGCTCATGCCTGTAATCCTAGCACTCTAGGAGGCTGAGGCAGGTGCATTGCCTGAGCTCACAGGTTCCAGACCAGCCTGAGCAAGAGTAACACCCCTGCTCTAAAAATAGCCAGGTGTTGTGGCAGACACCTATAGTCCCAGGTACTCTGGAGGCTGAGGCAAGAGAATTGCTTGAGTCCAAGAGTTTGAGGTTGCTGTGATGATGCCATGGCACTCTACTGAGGGTGACAAAGTAAGAGTGTCTCAAAACAAATAAATAAATAGATAGATATAAATAAAAAATAAATTCCTTTACTTTTCAACTTTCTATAACTTTATGTTTTAGATATTTATAAACAGTATATGGATCATTTTAAAAATCTGACAAACTTTACCTTTTATCTAGTGTGTAGCTGGTGCACATTGATTTTGATTACTTGTAAGTTGGGATTCCTCCCTAACATTTTATTTTGTACTTCTATTTGTCCTAAATTTTCTATGCTTTTTCTTGTAATTGCTCATCACTTGCTTTTTTAATTTTCAGTTGATTGGCTTTTTTCTTCCTTTTCATCATTCAGTTTTGTCCTTTTTCTGATTTGAAAAGTTTAAACTACTTTTTATTCTTTCTGTAGTTGTCCTTAGAAATTTTAAGGCATATTTTAAAAAAATCTAAAGTGAAATAATATATTTAATCTTTAAACAATATATTTATTCTTGTAAACAATACAAGAATCTTTGAATGTCCATTTCCAACTTAAATATCAGCATTTTAATATTTTATTAACAACTTTTAACAAACTTCATTTTTCTAAGTGGCCAATGTTTGCTTAGATTTAATCACATGTTTACCACTTCTTTTGCTCTTTATTTCTTCTTCTCCTCAGTCTCTGTTAAGGTCACATTTTCCTATTTTTAGTACTTCTTTAAAATTTTTTTGAGCATAAATCCTCCTGAATGGCACTGTAGATCTAGTTTTTGTCTGAAAACATATTCTTGAAAGATAGTTTAGCTTCATTTACAATTCTAGGTTAAGGGTCACTTTCCTTTTAGCACACAGGAGATATCATTCTACTGTTATTTAGCTTCTATTGTTATTTGTAAGAAGAATTTGTCAGTCTATTTTTCATTTCTTTCTAGATCATTTGTCTTTCAGTGTGCATTTAATGTTTTCTTTTGTCTTCTGAAATTCTGTAGTTTCACTAAGATGTAGCCAGGTATAAATTTCTAAATTTGAGAAATGGCTTCTTTAATTAGTTCTGGAAAATTCTCAGCGTCTTCTCGATTATTGTTTCTCTCTGATTATCTCTGTATGTTCTTCTAAAATGTCAGTTGGATGCACGTTAGACTTTCTCACTCATATTCCATGTGTCTTTTACTCTCATGAATCCCACTGCTTTGTCTTGCTGGCTATTCTCTAGAATTTGTTTGGCTCTATATTTTAAGGAACTAATTCACTCTTCAGTTATGTTTAACAACACATTAAATTTCTACTGTTTAAAAAGTGTTCTATAAGTTCTATTTCATTTTTCTTTAACTTTTCCTATTTTTGACAGCCTCTTATTCTTTTGTTATATTTTCTTATCCATTTTTTATATTTTAAATATATACAACTATGTAGTTACATATTTCTCTATTTGATGACTCCAAAACATACGGTCTCTGACAGTCTGATCATAAAATTGGTTGTTTCTGCTAGCTCTTACTCATGATGGCTAATTTTCTCATGTGTTTGGTGATTATTAGCTCATGTTCTTTGAGAGTTCATTTGTGAACTTTTACAGACTGGGTTAAAATTCTCTTCCTTTGAGAGAGGATTTACATTTGCTTCTGACTAATGCCTGGTGATCTTATCACACCTGGGCCACTTTAAATTAAACTAAAAACTCATATTATCTTACCTTGTCCATACAGGTAGCATAAATTCAGGTCCCAAATCCAAGAAGACTTTTTTTTTCATCTTTCCTTCTTTCCCTCTCTTCTTTCCTCTCTCCCTCTTTTTGTCTCTTTTTCCCTCCTACTATCCTCTTTCTCTCCTTTTCTACCAAAGTTAAGGCTGCTATAGCATATTCCTCTATAGGGCATTCATTTTTTCTGGTGGCATTAAGGATGTCTTTTGGGATATTAGCATTTTTCCAAAGGAGTCTTCATGTAACTTAATACCCTGCCCACTCCTCACATTTTGTCCTCTAGTGTTCATAATGGGATCTATCAGTACCCAAGCTGGGGCCCCAGGATATGCAGAGTAAACATCAGCCTTCACTTGCTTCTATCTCTGGATTCGGGTTTTACTGTTATTTCTAGACTCTATGGAGCTGCTTATTTAGCTGGTAGCTCAGCCATGCATTAAATGGGAAAACTTTCTCTGACTATCCAGCTGTCCACATTGTTACACAGGGAAACTTTTATGTTTTTAAAGAAATCTTTACCTTGTAGATGTAACAAAATGTGTGTTGTAGAAACCTACCATAAACATTTCAATCTATAATTTAGAAATTGTCCACTGGAGGGGTACAAAATCCAGGAACATCTGCCAACTTAGCCAGTAAAAAATCTGCTCTTTTTTTGTGACACTTTAACATTTGAGATACAGAGTTAGTGTATACTATAGGCAAGGATAAATTTTCCAAATCTGAGCTTGCCTGTTTTCTTTCTGGACATAACTTTTTTTTTTAAATTACCAAATGGGATAATATTGGATTTTATAATATCCTCAAGTGGATGTGATTAACCTAGTTTTTTTTTTAAAGACAGTTTCTAGGAATTTGTATTGCTTATATCTTTTTCTGTTTCTCTTCCAGGAAAATTATGTTCACATACAGCCATTCTGAAATGCAATTATTAAAGACATCCAGTAATGTATTAAATGGCATTTCAAACTGAAATGGGAAGCCCAGAATTTTGCTTATCCCTTTGCTCATTACTTTGTGAGTAAAATTTCTAGAAGTTAAGTCAAAGGTGAAGACCGGGAATTTTCCCCAGATATATTTATTATGCATCCTGGAATAGTGATGAAAACAACAACCAGAAACACTCAGACCTCCCCAATGTCACTTATAAGAGATAGCAGAGACTGTACTCTTAGGAATAATGAATTGTGCCTTCTTCTAAGGTAGCTTTGGATATATTCCTCAAGGAATTTGACATAACACCTGGCTAGAAGAAATTACACCTGTGTGCACTGCATTTATTTTTAGAACATAACTGAAACATGTAATGCAGAACTGGTTGAGACTGGCTTCCCAAACACTGCTTATGAAAAGCCAATACTCTCCTTGCCATGATTGAGAAGACCAGTGGGACCTTCAACCACATATGTAGGGTATTTTTCCTATGTTGTCTCTCAAATTGCATGGATAGGGGATTAAAACAAATCAAAGGAAGATGTTTTGAGGCAAACTGCTGCATAATTAATCTCCCTAGCTTCTAAGGGTTTATTGTGAAGAAAGCTATTACTGATCAAAGGAATTGTTAATGGATCTCTAAAGCTTTCTGGAACTTTATTGCTTACGAGGCTCTTTAAACAGATCACTTTGAGTGAAGCTGTAAAAATGCACAGAAGAGACAGAAAATAATTAACTTTGTGTCTTTGTATGCAGTATATTATTCTGTGACTTAGTTTCCTTATCCAAGTGGTATTTGTTTTTGTATGTGTGTATGTATGTATTGGAGGAGGGAATTGGACGAAATCATCTCAAACCTTACTTCTCAAATGCCAATGGCCATATGACCACATGAACCACAGATTCATGTGCAGATTCTGATTCACCAGGTCCCGGGCAGCCTAAGATTCTACGTTTCTAACAGGCTTTCACATGGTGCTCAGGTCAGATGGGTCAGGGAGCCATGGGGCTCTACTTGCATTTCTGACACTTCAAGACCTTATAATGGCTTTTTTTTTTTTTTTTTGAGACAGTCTCAAGCTGTTGCCCTGGGTAGAGTGCCATAGCATCACAGCTCCTAGCAACCTCAAACTCTTGGGCTTAAATGATTCTCTTGCTTCAGCCTCCCAAGTAGCTGGGACTACAGGTGCCCACCACAATGCCTGGCTATTTTGTTGTTGTAGTTATCATTGTTTTGCAGGCCCAGGCTGGATTAGAACCTACCAGCTCCAGTGTATGTGGTGGGTGCCCTAGGCTAGCCGCTGAGCTACAGGTGCCAAGCCAATTGTTTTGCTAATGGCAACCGTGCTGCATAGTGACGACTCCTAAATACAGCTCTTAACATTATAAAATCCTATCAGGACCAACTTTTGAGAGAAGAAATCCCCATGGTAAACAGAGACCTTAACTACTGAAGGATTCGGTGAACAACAGCCTCAAAAGAGCCAGCCCAGTTAAGCAATAGGTACCTGCTGGGCATGATTCTGAGAAGCAGCAAATAGAATTTCCTCCCAGTAATATGAGATGTGAGAGGAAGGGGGAGTCAGAGGGGCCAAAAACTTTGGCCTAACCAACTGATTGAATTTCTTTCCTATTGACTGAGCAGAGACAATTGTGGGAAGAGCCAATGTGGATGGGTGGGTGGGTAAAGGGATCAAGAATAAAGCTGGGTGTATTAACTTTAAGATGCCTATTCTACATTCAGAAGGCAATATCCTGTGATCTATAAGCATTTGAAGGCAGCAAAGAAGTCTAATGCTGGAGATAAAGTATGGGAGTCATCAATGTATAGGTAGTATTTATATTTGCTGTGTCAACTAAAGATAATAACAACCCTATTGATTTGGCATTGTAATTATTTGCATTTCAGAGATGAGGTGATAGAAGCACAGAGAGGCTAGGTAATTGGTTCAAAGACACACAATCATTAAGTAAAGTCTGGCAGTTTGCTTCTAGAGCAAGGATGGGCCATGGAACAAAAGCTTCCAATGCAGTTAGCGATGTTGGCAGGAATAACGTCAGGGGAAGGATGAAAGTGGAAGTCAGACTCAGTTTGCAGCAGCCCACCAGACTTGAGGAATTAACATCCAAGTCTGGTTTATATAGGTGTCTCTGGTGAGTTCATGCCTCAGATGTTGAAGAGCTCTGGGATTGCTGTTTAGGTTCTGTTGCTGGTTTTGCAATACCAGGCAGACTGGGTTGGGATGGCCCTGCTGTGTTGCTGCCCTGTGACCATGTTCCCGTCAAAGCTATCATCTTTTTCTATTGTGTCTCTAATAGCACTACTAAGTTCTCACTTGCTATTTACATTGATCTAAAAAGTACAGTTTTGCCACATGATGCCAAAGAATCCTTAGCTTAATGGTGAGCTTTAGCAGGCTTGTGTGAGCTTGGTGGGGGTGGGGGTGGAGTGTGTGTGCACGGTGAAGGCTGATTATTTAGGAAGGAGAGTCATGGGAAGTCCTATGGGAACCACATTGGCACAGTCCTAATGAGAGGAGAGACATAAATGAATTCCCAGAGGGGAGGAAATGGAAGTCATATACATGCAAGACAGCTGTTGACAAAGCAGCAACATGCAGAACTGAATGCAGAACAGCATCCAGGCGGGGAAAGGGAGGTGCCGGATCAGAGCCTGGAGGAATCACTTCTGCCATGAGGATGAGTTCAGCCTGAGTAAACAGTGCAGGTCAGGATCTGCACCTTGCTAGACTGCAACCAATGTACTAATGCTTCATAAATATTTTTTGATAAGTGAGTAAAGGTTAAATCGTTATTGATATCAAAAAGCCTCAATAAGAATGCATCCATAAGGATCTGCTCATGTGTCTTTAAGCTGTAGTTTACAGGGTAGTTTATTTTTGAAATTATAGAAACAAAGGCTTAAGCTATTAGAAGATTAAGTAATATAAATAAAGCATGTTTGACTGGATTGTACAGTTTTTGAGAGTCTTTGTTTTCTCTGCCAGGGAAGGAGCCAAGTGTGAGGCTTATGCTCCCCTGGCTAGAGTCACTGCCATTTGATGTCAGGTACCTCAGGTGTAGCATGAAGTAGCATCTCCATGACGTGGGTTGCTAATCTAATTTAGGTCACTGGAGAAAATGATGCATTCACAAAAGGTCTGAAAGTGGCTCCTAAATTCTCATACGGCTAAGTCCTGAAGATATGAGAACTTAGGAGACAGAACTCAAGGAAATATTTGAGTCACATAGTTTCAAACTATGTCCAGTTTCCCTCCAGAATATTGAACCCTTGAGTTATCTGAATTCCTGAGCTAGCAGATAAATAAATATTGGTGATAAGGATTCAACTTCACCTGTTCACTGACCCTGACTCATGTGATTCACATTTGTGCTGGGCCCATTCACTCACCACTGTTGCTGCGTTTCCTAAGGTCATACTCCCCTCCTGGCCCTGGTCCATCAGCTTCCTCAGGAACCTCCACCAGATCAGAAGTCTTGGGGGAAAGAGAAAATAGCATGGGATGAGCAATGTTGTATCAGTGGGTTAATGAAGAGAGATTTTGATGTCAAAGAGCTAAGGTGGAATTTGCATGATACTTAAGAGTACAATGATTGCTGTCTCCTCTATTTGGCTAACTTCAGAGAGGCTGTGTCCTTTTGTACTGTACTGTCCTTCAGATGTCCTTCAGGATCAAGCTGGCCACACTACGTACTCAATGAACGAATGCCTAGGGGCACAGGCCACAGTTAGGCTTCTCCACCGGAACAGAAAACAGAGGGAAATCAAAATTCCTGCCCATATCCTGTTGCTTAAAATTGTAAGTAAAACCGTAGCTCTTTCTATAGGTGAGTATTAAGTTTTAATTATAGAGAACAAGATACACTTCTGAGAATGCACTATTGACACGTGAGTTAAATGCTGTTTCCATTGTTGAAAAAAATCAGTGCTTTTGTAATACTTTTTCTGTCTTTTTTGCAATAAGAAATATTGTAATTGTCCTTCCACATAGGTTACAGAAATAATAACAACAACAATAATAATAGTATTCACTCTAAATATAATAGTTCCTGATCATTTGCCACATGCTGCTTTTAAGTATGTATTATCTCATTTCATTATGATAATTCTACAATAGACTCATTTTTGAGAGAGGAATCTGAAGCCCAGAGGGAATCAGTATTCTCCTTGAGGTGCCATAGCTGCTAAGTGGCAGAGTTGGGGCCCTGCACCCCGGCGCTGCCTCCAGAGCACATGCACAGTACTTTATGCAGTGGTGCACTGACTGGGGCAGCTCCTCATGCTGGTGAGAACCTTCAAGGTTATCATACTAATGCCATGAAATTGTTAAGGTAGTAGGAAACTGGCAAATGCTACAAATCAGGGTCTGGCTCTAAGCTGCTGGTTAGACATTTATCGGGAGACCAATGATTGCCTCCTTCAAAGGGCCAGATGATCTTGCTTCTGTTTGCCTAGTGCTGTCCTCTTCCAATGAGGAATTTATGGGGCCTCTGAGGAGAGTTACATTTTAAAAAAAAATTTGTTTAACTTTGTACAAGTTTACTTTCCCAGCTCTCCTAGTCAGCTCTATAGCACTTTGGTACTACCCTCCAGAGACTGGTTTTTGTTGCAATTTAGCATGACATTTTTTTAAACCACTCTTGCTTTCATGACATTATTAGAAAGAAGAAAAAAAATCAGTGTCACAAGGTCTCTAAGTCACTTATTCCCTCCTCCCCTTGAAGTTCATGATCATGATTTCTGTACAAAAGACTCTTTTCAGGGGAGAATTCTATTTATGTTAATTTAAACTTATAAAACTGGGCTGGGCACAGTGGCTCATGCCTATAATCCTAGCATGCCGGGAGGCCAAGGTGGGTGGATTGCTTCAGCTCAGGAGTTGGAAATCAGCCTGAAAAAGAGAAAGACACCATTTCTACTAAAAATAGAAAAACTATCTGGGCATTGTAGCAGGTGTCTGTTGTCTGAGCTAATTGGGAGGCTGAGGCAAGGTCTGTTGCACCCAGGAGTTTAAGGTTGCTAGGAGCTAGGCTGAGGCCATAGCACTCTACTGGGGCAATACAGTGAGACTCTGTCTTAAAAAATAAATAAATAAACTTATAAAACTGAAGATTATTCATAAATTAGACAACTAACTCCCAGAATGTTGTTTAAATTTGGTTTCTTCTTGTCTCCTCAAAGCCATCAAGCCTTTTAGATTTTAGAACATTTAAAAGCACATTAAGGAATACAAAACAAATTTGGAAATAGCTAGGCAGCAACTTCTCAACACCGTAAAACAAATACCTCTATAGCCCTGTAAGAAAATAAATCCGTGGGACAAAACTTTGTTACGTGGGAATGTATGTTAACTTTAGGCATAATAATATTAAAGGAAAGGCAAAGGGCTGAAGTTCATTATCACTGACCTGCAGGAAGCGAGCAAAGTCATTTTAAAGTACGAATCAATTGTTTCTGTTTTCTTCCATTGAGACAAGTTGGACTTCTGGGAAAAAGTGACAGATATTTCAGGACAATTTTGTTTGCCTTTGTTTGCCTGTAGCTTTCAGAACAATGCCTTAGCAAAGCAAAGCTCCGGCAAATATTTACTAATGGAATCAGCCTCAGTATAACTGGGCTGTGATGAATGGACATCTTATTGACATTTGGAAAACTATATTCTGTACCCCTAAAACCAGTCTATAGCGGCCAGGTGTTACTAGAAACAAAGGTATTTTAGAGATGAAAGCAAACTGGACAACCATCGATTGTCCCTGTGTAAGGTCTTGCTGCTTCTTAGCTTCTGCTAAGAACAAGGAGGCTGAAATGTTCATTACTTGCTGTGAAATGTTTCTGAGGGTTGATCATAAATTCAGCAAAGCTCAGAACCACAGGTGTGGCCATCTGCTGCTGATGTGGATAGATCTGGGCCACCCCTGGGAGATTCCTCTCAGCTCTTGCCTTTCCGGAGTGGCTTTCCAATTGCCGTTTGCTAATGCTGGTCTCACATAAGCACGGGAGATGCTTTTGTTGGAGTGGGATGAGGATCTATCATCTCTCACTACAGACTGTAGAAAAGTCTGTTCGGAATGCAGGTCAAAGTGCACAGAGGTCTCTGCTCTGGCCAGTTTTATTTGTGCTTTTCTTTTGGATTGCTGAGTGGGATCTATAAAAAGTCTTGATGTGTAAGGGGAGATGGCTGCCTGCTGGAAGCCAGCTCTGTGTGGCTTTGAGGAAGCAAGTCATTGGCAGGCATGGCCATTCTCAGTCCCCTGAGATAGGAGATGTAATGTGGTACGTGGGCCTAGGGGGATGCTCAGCATTCTTAGATCTCTGTCTCAAGTTTTAGACCTGGCCTGGTGACCACTGTAAATGTGTGATTCAAAGCCGTTCACACAGACAGAGAACAAGGGCAAGTATAAGCCAACCAGGGTAAATACAGGAGAGAAAGAGGAGGGGCTGGCATGGGCTGATTTCCTAAGGAACAAACTTAAGAGTTATCAGTTTAACTCTGTAACTCTCAAACTTCAATGTGCATCAGAATCACCTGGAGGATTTGTTAAAACAAAGATTACTGGGCTCCCCAAATCAGATCTTCTGATTCTGTGGATCTGAGAGGAAAACCCAAATTTGCATTTCTAATAATTTCCTTCCCAGGTGCGGCTGATGCTACTGATCTGGAAACCAGACACTTAGAATCAATAATTTAACTCATTACCAGCTTTTAGCCCTTTGGAAATTTAGATAGTTTGAAGAGAGTGCTGTTTGTTCATTTATTTGTTCATTGACCACATATTTCGTGAGAATCTATAATGAGCTGGCACAGTCTAGACCAGTGGTTCTCAACCTTCCTAATGCCTTGGCCCTTTAATACAGTTTCTGTGGGTCATGACCCACAGGTTGAGAACTGCTGGTTTAGACCAATGATTCTCAAATCTTGGTGAATATTGAAGTTTCCCGGAGAGCTTGGTGGGTACTGGAGTCACCTGGAGAGTTAATAAAGTTCACAGAGGCCCAGGTGGGTTGAAGTAGGACAGAACCTGAGTCTTTGTATTGTTACAACCAAAGTTTGAGAATCACTGGTATAAGATAATGGATAATGGAAATAAAAAGATGTGAACAAGAGTTCTTACATTTAAGGAGCTTAGTCTAGTTGAGAAGGGGGCTAAAGAAGTGAGAGAAAAATTAAACAGAAAGGGGTGAAAATTACTAAGCAATATGTAAATCATGGATTAATGATGGGAGAGGTGTTGTCTGCAGAGAAGAGGAGACCAAGTGTGAGCAACTGGACAGAACATGGCTATCCAGAGAAGGGCACCATGTCTGGAGCTTAGACTGTGTGGATCCCTGAAGATTCCAAGGTCAGTCTTTAAGAGGCTCTTTTATTTCTGCATTGTTTTTTATGCATTTTTTGAGTCCATATGCCAGGCATCCTGTCATCCTGGTGTAGTGAGAGGAATAAGGAATGGGAAGGGCCCTGATGTCTACTGGAGTCACTCAGCACTTACTTCAGGAAATAGGTGCAAAAGCAGATCATGACAATGCTACCATGCATGTCTGTAAGAAAGGAATTCTTGAAGGCTTGTGGAAGGAGCAACGTGCCATGTTTGGGGGCAGTCTGGAGATGCTTCATTGTGTAGAAATCAAGTAGCTCTTAAAGAATTTCATCTGCAGGGAGCAGCATGTTTTAAGGTTTGGAGATATCAAAGAGCCTGGGAGTTCAGGAGAAGGTGGGTTTTTAGGGTAGTGACTGGCCTCAAATGCCATGCCAAAGAGTCTGGGTCTTGTTGTTCTGGCCTAAATGACTAAACAGAGGATTTTAATTAGGAAAGTTGCACAAAGGTATTACTAAGGGTAGATTCAAAAGGAAAAGGTAGCACAGCTTTTCCTGTGGGTCTGGGTAAGAGATAATGAAGTTCAAATCTCCAGCATTGGTGATAGAAAGGAAGGACATTTTTGTTACAAATTTCTGATTTCTGAATTATAAGACCTGATCACCAGTGGAATATGAGTTTAGTTTGGACATGCTGATTTTTCAATATATGTAGGACTGGTCTGGTGTTTGTGAAAGAGGTTAGGACAGGAAATATACAAGGGAGTCATCAGCAATGGTTGGACTAAAGGAATGTGAAGAAGGTCAGCCAGAAAGAGCACATAGAACAAGAAGGCCAAGTAAAAGCTAAAGCAGGCCCCTGAGAACACCTCAATTTAAGGAGTGACTGGAGGAAGATCAGAGACGGAGATGGGCTGAGCAGAATTCTTGAGTTTTCAGGGGTTTCCAGCAGAGCCCAAACATAGGTCCTGTTAAAGGGTGGTGCTGGGAAAGGCTCTTCTCAGGTAACATATTTTTCTTATTAATGGATTACACCCTTGCTTAACTTCATAACTCAGGTTCAAAGAAAACACAGCTAAGGTCTAGCTACTTAATGAAAACAAAGCAGCAATAACTTTTATTTGTTGAGTGTTAATTTTTCAAGCCCTATGCACTTTATGTATATTATTAGTATTATTATCCAACCTGTGCAGCCACAACGTATTTGCATATAATATAATCTTACCCATATATACTTTGTATATTTTCCTCACATTTAGCACCATTTCTATCCATCTTTTAGTAAATGAATTAATACTATCTTTTGGAATGCCAATTGATAATGATCTCTAAGAAGGTCTTTAGAATTGAGATATCTTAAAATGCCATAAATTATACCCTCATTACTTTGAGGCAAAGTCTACTAAAGCTAAACATTTTCCATCTTTACTATGAAGTACTTTAGCACTGACATGACATAATTAGTATCCCATCTTTAACACAAATATATTATGTTCTCACTCAATAAAATAGTTTAAGACACATAACAATACATTTCTCAATATTCTAGACAATGCCATTGCCATCAGCTTTCTTTTGTATTGGTATAGTCTTCAGAAATAAGTTGAAAATTCTGAGGGTAGGGAGCCAGCCATGTCCTTCTCTTCAGTGTTTCTACAGTGCTAGTGAACTGTAGGCTCCTCATTCATGTTGCTAACTGAGTAGAAGAAAGAACTAATTGGCATCAATTTTATGTGCAATAAGGAAAAGGAGTAAAACTTTATTTTTGGTTCTTCCCTCTTAAAAAGCAGTAGGATACATGGAGAACAGGGCTTTCAGTGAGTTTAAAGATGGCTTCTAGGATAATCATGTGGCATTAGTCAGAGGACACACAAATCTACCTACTCACCTACCTGATCTACTCAACTTGATTCCTACTCAACTACCAACAATCTCAGGTTATCTTGAGGATACCCGGTGAGGGAGCTGGTTCAACTCAGTCCCTAAGAATACCTCCCAAGAGTATGTCTTGTCCTTCCTACAGTCCACTCTAATAACTGGATATTGAGAGGACCCTATAGGGCAGACCATTTGGATTCTCATCTGCATCTTTCCCAGAAGCTTCCAGTCCAGCAGGACCTGCAACAATGCAACTGATAAGTGAATATAGGTGGTCCTAAGTGGTAATATGAACTGGAAGGTTCTTGTCCCTTTGTAGGAGGAAATAGCTATGTCTTTGCATGGGATTGTACCTGGAAGAAGAACTGGAAACAGCCAGGACATTCCACTTCTGCTCACTGTTTAAGCCAAACATTTCTATGTGTTGACTAATAAATACATTATCTGGTATTGGGGGGAGGGTTAAGGAGAGGAGGCACCTGGGGAGAGTCAAGGAGCATGAGGTCAAGAGGGTGATCTTTGAGCAGGTACAGGAACATAAAGTGATCCTTGGATGTTGGCAAGGTGAGGTTAACTTTTAGTGCCCCAAGGCACTTTGGGTTTCCCTTGGAGACCCTTTGACTCCCAACAGAACTGCCCTCAAGCAGCATTTAGATGGGAATTCCTCACACTGCACTGCCTAAGGCCTGCCTTGAATGAGACCACCAGGAACAAACCAAGAGAAGAAGAGGACAATTACAGAGGTTCTGTGAGGTGAATCAGAGCCACTGCCGGAGCTGCCCTTCTTTGTTCTCTGGGCCAGGGAGGTGCCGAAGCGGAGGGTCTCGTAGACTGGATCTACCTTATTACCACAGGCTGCAACAGAAAAGAAAGCTCATCTGAGAAAGCTCATTTGAGAGAACCCAGCCAACCACCTACTACATCTCCTGGGTTATCAGCACCTGAGAAGTAGGTTCTGTGCAGTGGACTCTAGCATCTGGGGAAATGGTGCTTTTTGTGGTTAAGCCTGCCTCTTGGACATGCCCCCTACCCCAAATGCTCCCAATGGGCTGGTTCCTCCATTGCACCCAGCACTTCCAAGGAGAATTCTGCTCCCAAACTCCTCCTATTGGTTGGTTTCTCTCTTTTGTTATTCATTTTCAAGATTCTCTTCCCAGAGACCAGCATTATTTCTGCTAATTGGAGGCTCTGCTCACCAAGGTGTAAAACCTGAGACAGAAGGTTTATAGTGGAAGACAATTGTTTTAGAAAGAATTTATCATCACTGACCTTATGAATTTCTAACTGAAAGCTTTCTAGTTTAAACATTGCTACTTTAAAACTACCCCCACAACCTAGGTAAACATAGATGTAGAGATTTTGGGGAGAGGAATAAAATAATAGACGTAAACTGAAAGATATTGTTAAAGAAGAAATTCAGGCCAGAAATATCATAAAGAGGGCATTTTGTTTGAGTCATAACATATTCACTGAGTTTCTATTAAGCCTTGGGTATAATCTATATTTATCTTCTACAAAAATTATGAAAAATGGTGCTTTCTGTGCTCATTAATAGGGCCTGGCAGGTTGAGGAACTTGTTTAAAGGCATACAGTTGTCATGAGAAAGCTGAGCTTTGAACCAGGATGCCATGTTCCATGTTCTTTCCATACTACCATGCCGTATAGGTTTAGGATAGGAGATCAGTAGTAGCCTTTGTGAATTAGGTGTTGTTTAAGCTTCATTAGGGAAATGATGAAAATTCCTGGAGAATTTGGTCTACTTTATGTTTCTCCACCAGCAAAGCAAACACAAACATCCACTAAGCAAAAACACCCAAAGACACTACACTGGTTTTTGCAGCCCTGGGAGGACAGCAGACATTCACACTGATTTTGCTACTCAAATTCCAGCTCAACCCATCAACATCCCAACTCACCAATGGGCATAACTTCTTTAATGCATCCAAACTGTTCATGAATGAGCAAGGGGGAGCTATAGTAACGCCGGAACCCCTTTGGCTGGAGAGAGAATAAGAAAGAGAAGGGGTTAAAGTCACTGATGAGATGGAGAAAACCACATAAGGGTCCTAATAATAAAACCAGTTGATTTCTCTAGGGTCATCCTCCTGTCTTCTATTAAGATGCTGAATGGTTCTATGGCAGGGACACTAGGGAGAGGGAGCTATATGTGGCAATAGGCAAGTTACACTCCATCTGAAAACAAATTCCTGGCCCTGGCCTTCCCAGTCCATGTGTCCTCCTGCAGTGCACAGCAGCCTCTTTTGCATCCCAGATCCTCATTATCTGCCAGATACAAACGAACTGTCATGCACTGTCTCATCACAGTTTTGTTGTGGTATATTTAAGTCATAAAAGGCCTGGGCATGGGAAGACAGACCTCAGAGATGGGCCTAGAGGCCTCTCTATATCTGGAGAGTTTCACCCAGAATCATCTGCTCCATGTCCTGGATTCTAGTCTCTTTTTCTGAATTCTATGTAGTCTTTGCCTTGGCTTGTAGGAATTGCCATCAGGAGAGGAGAAGGAGGACAAGCGAGGCAGCGGTTTGGGAGAAGAGATACTGCATATTAGAGTAACTAGATGAACTAAGAACCTGGACTTACTATACTCCATGTTAGATGGGAACTAAGTGGCAAAATCCCCACTAGAATTCCAGAATTTTCTCCAGTGTCCCCGGCAGGCAGCATCCTCCTTTATTTGAACACTGTGATGAGAGTGGGCAGGAGCATTTGCTAGCCCTAGAGGCAGTTCTTTGATGACATTACCTCTGATTGTTTAGATTTGGTACCCATTGATCCTCAATCTTTCCCCCAGCACCACAAAGGACAATAGGATCATTACTCTGTGTGACAGGGCCAAAATTTTTTGCAGATAGCTATTAATGTCCTGTCTAGTTTTTCCCTAGACCCTTTCTACAATTCTTTAGCCATCCTAGTTAAAAATATCCTCAAGTGTGCTCTGGGTTGCTTTTTATCACTGTGTGGCACTAGGACTGAAGCCCATACTCCTGAGATGGGGTGACTTGCCCAGAATGGGCCAAGACTGTCCAATCTCTTTATAGATCTGGGCAACATGATTCTGTTAAAGTGGTGTAGATATGGATTACTCCCTCCACTTTTGTGGAAGCTTAGTTCTAGTCTTCCCTAAACACCTACTGAGATGACAGCCCTGGTTTGCCTGGGGCTGGGAGGGTTCCTGAGATGCTTAACTTTCTCCTTCAAAAATCTTCACAGTTCCTGGATGTGGGACATTCAATGCTAAAGCTGAGAAAGTGCCAATGTAGGAAAAGTTGGTTATTCTAGTAAGGATCCTAACTCTTTTTTAACAAGGGGTATTTGCCTATTAGGTTGACAAAGTTCTTCCTTTGTTCTGTCATTATCCCAATCAGGAAGCCAAGCTGACAGGCCAGTTCTGGGGTGCCTTTCTCAGGATTGCAGGGAAAGGCTTTTGGAGGGAGTGATCTCATGGGAGCAGGTGAGTACTCTAGGCAGGGAGTCCTAGGGCTCCCTTCTGGCACAGCCCTTACCAGCTTGCCCATGCACCGCTGGGGTGTGAGGCCATCTGTGCACTTGTGGTGGATGCTCATCTTACAGGCTTTGCAGCGCAGTCCATGTTTAGCGTTTGTTCCTGTCAGGCACATGGCAAACTGTGATTAGGATACAACTTGCCCTTTGCTGGTGACTAATATGAAGTCACTAAAAAAGAAGGTACTCCTATAATGACGTAATTCTATCCTATGACTTTTTCATGAAGATTTCCAAATGGAAAAATTGATTATGGTAGATTATTTTACCTTCTTCCACATTATCTGCCCAAGGTGTAATCTGTGGTTTCTTCCTCTAGCTTTCCTGTTCATTACTCCAACAAATTCAAAGCCTCCTTCACTTTCTTTGTTCTCTGAATTCAAGCCAGTTAATTCCATGTTTTTTGCTCTTCACCCATTTCTGTTTCTTTGTGGTTTACTGAGTAGTGAAAGTTCTAACATTTCACTCATTTTTTGCCTTCTATTAAAGGGTCTGAGCTGTTGGACAAATTCTCAGGGAAATGGCTGATAAGGAGGGAACAGCAGGATCTGTGTGGGAGTAGGGCTGATGGTCTTCTAAAGTGGGGGAGAGGGGACGTAATCAGACACCAAGCCCTGCCTGGAGAAAGAGGAAGAGGAAGTGGGTGGCAGTGAAATTGCTGCTGCCGTGAGTCACTTAGCTTCTGGGGACAGGATGCCATCAGGGGGCAGAGGAGGAGAGGAGAGGCGGACAGCCATCCTAGCAGCTGCTCTGCTGTACTAAGGTCCATGCCAGGAGTACTAGAGAGGCATTGGGAGAGGAGAGACAAGAGAGAAGGTGTGGAAGCTTCAGGGAGATGGCAGTGGTGTTCAGAAGAGAAGCTGGCTTGCTGGGGCTAGGAGGGGATGTTAAGGTGGGATGTTTTCTGTCTCCATGTAGCCCAGGACATGAGTATGCAGGACAAGAGGTACCATCCACTCTGACATGCCAAAGTGGGATGGCAGGCTCCCCCAGACAGGCCTCAGAAAGGGATGCCAAAAAGGACTTCACTTCTCCTAGATGACTTCAATTATATTAGAAAATAGGAAGAAAGATAGAATGGTGGAGAGAGAATTTCACTGTAGCTGCCCTATGAGTCTCATCCCTATTCCTCTACCATGATGCAAAGGATGGGGTCACTTTGTCATCTCGTCCTACTGAGAGAGTCTTCAAGGAGACTACTGTAAAATCTTGGCACATATCCTCGGGAGTCTGTGGGGCATGTGGCTATGGCCACATCCAGACCTGGGAAAGTATAAAGAGACATGGGTGACCTGTGTCCTGTCAGCCTATTGATGAGAGGACTGTGTGAAATCTCGTCATGAAAAGAAGGTTTGAATAAAACAGGTGTGTGATTCCTGTGTGTCAGATGTGGATTATGCAGGATGCTGTCCAAGATGACCACCTGGAGAGGCAATGGGATTCTAAAAAGGCAGCTTCTTTAGAGTGGAGACACAGGAAGGAGTATGTCTATATAATGTGAGACATGAAGTCAGAAGTACCCCCCCTGCATATATCACAGCTGACTAAAGACCCCAGATGAGGATATCTCAAGACTATATGTAAAATTATCTCTCTATTCTGCCACTTCCTCCCCTTCCTAGCCACTCTCATCCTATCATCTACTTTTGCCCTCTTCCAACCCAATGCATGTACAATGGCCAGAGAAATGCTTTAAAATGTAACAAAGAAAATAAAATACCTAGGACTATATTTAACCAAGGAGGTAAAAGATCTCTACAGGGAGAACTATGAATCTCTCTGAGGAAGGAAAAACCAGAGGATGTAAAGAGATGGAAAAATATATCATGCTCATGGATAGGCAGAATCAGCATTGCTAAAATGTCTATACAACTCAAAGTGATCTACAGGTTCAATGCAGGCCATCTTAAAATACCAATGTAATTTTTTGTAGATCTAGAAAAAATAATTCTATGCTTTATATGGAGCCAGAAAAGATCCCAAATAGCCAAAACAACCTTAAGCAAAAAGGTCAAATCAGGAGGCATCACTTTATCACACTTCAAGCTATGGAATATAGTAATCAAAACCGCATGGTATTGGCACAAGAATAGACACATAGACCAATGGATACAAACAGAAAACCCAGATGTGAAAACATCCTATTCCATCTAATCTTTGACTAAACAGATAAGGGCAAATATTGGGGAAAAGAATCCCTATTCAATAAATGGTGCTGGGAAAATTAGGTTGTCAAAGGTAGAAGATTACAACAGGATCTGTACTTCTTACCACACACAAAAATTAACTCATGATGGATAACAGATGTTTACCTAAGGCATGAAACTATAAGAATTCTAGGAGAAAATGTTGGGGAAAATCTTACAGAGGTCAGTCTAAGAATTTGTGAAGAAGATACCAAAGGCAATCACGGCAACAGGAATTAAGAAATGGCACTTGATTAAATTAAAAAGCTTCTGCATAGCTATGAAAACCAAAATTAAAGCAAATAGATAACCCTCAGAATGGGAAAAATTTTTGCATGCTGTACATCTGATAAAGGGCTGAATCTATAAAGAACTCAAGCAAATCAGCAAGAAAAAAAATACAATCCCATAAAATGTAGAAAAAGACATGAACAGAAAATTTTCAAATGAAGATAGACTACTGGCCAATAAACATGAAAAAATGCTCGATATCTCTAATCACCAGGGAAATAAAATCAAAACCACAACGAATTATCACCTAACACCAGTGAGAATGATTCTTATCCAAAGTCCAAACACAGCAGCTGCTGGCATGGATATGGGAAAAAAAGGAACATTATTGATGCAACTACAAATTAGTCCAAGTTCCATGGAAAATCATATGACAATACCCCAAGTACTAAAAGCGAACCTACCATTTGATACAGCAATCCCACTACTGGGTATTTACTGAAAAAAAAAAAAAAAGTCATGCACCCAATTGCAGTATGATTCACAATTGCACTGATGTGGAATCAACCCAAGTACCCATCAATACATGAGTGCCTTAAGATGTGGAATGTGTACACCATGGGGTACTACTCAGCCACAAAATAATGGCAAACTAATACCTTTTATAACTACCTGAGTTGGAAGGGAGAGCATTTTCCTAAGTGAAGTATTGGCAGAATGGAAAAACAAATACCACATGTACTCACTCTTAAACTGAAACTAACCAATCAATATCCATGTATAAATATAGTATAGTATGGAGGGAGCACAAGGGGATGCATAAATTCACACCTAACAAGTATGGTGCACAGTATCTGGGTGAGGGGTACACTTACAATTTTGACTCAAACTGTACAAAGTAATTCATGTAACCAAAATATTTGTACCCCTGTAATATTCTGAAATTTAAACACATGTGCTGGAATCTCTTCTTTTTCTTACTTAAACATCTTCTAGTCTTTTCTCTGCCTTTCTGAAGTCATGTAAATGCTCATCATAGTTCATCTGTCTCATTTGGTGGGGGCCCATCTGTAACTTTATCTCAGGCCAGCTGCGCTTGTTTGCTCTTCTTTAGCCACATGACCTTGTAGTTCCTTGAATGCACAAGCTCTTTAATTCCTCAGGGTCTTTATGCTGTTCTATCTCTCTTTACTCGCATGGTGACTTTTCAATGTTTGTATCTCTGTCATTTCTTCACTGAAGCTTTTTTGAAAATAAACATAAACTTTTTTATTATTCTTTTTCACAGCACTCTGGTTATTTTTCACAGCATTTACTATAATTATTATTCATTGGAAAGTTTGTTTTTGTCTTCCTTTTCCTCTGGATAGTGAACTTGATGAGGCCAAAAACTGTGTGTGTTTACTTGCCAGCTCTGATCATGATATCTGATAAACATATATTAAGCAAATTAATAAATTCTTTCATAGTAACACATGTACTAAGGCAATGGTGACTGGTTTGAGATGATTCATCCAAGTTGATTCATCAATAGTGTAAAATAGTATTCAACAGCTGAAAGGGGATTTGAACCTGCATTATTTCATTTTAAAGATGAGAAGCTTAAGGGCCCAAGACATAGAACAATTTGCTCCAGATGAGAGGAGGTGCTGCTTAGTTTCATTCTTTCACTGCTTGACCCAAATCTTTCCTCACTTTATTTGGGTTGTTTGACATATGTGAAGATGAAGTTGGGGGTGATTAGATAATAAAATAAGGGAGTGCAAGGATTTGACATGCTGCTGGGAAAAGCAATGGGCAAACTCTTGAATAGTAAAACAGATACCCTCCGGAGGTATTGCCTGCAAACTCCCTACAAAAATGCATCATTTAACATAAAGTCCGTCTGCTGGTACAACCATGGACAGAAAATCAAAGTGACACATAAAGATACCATAAATTATTGGATATGTGCATTTGCCATAAATAATAGTTGAAAGGTCCATTTTTATTTTTAAGAATAATCAGTTATCTGAAAGACTGCTATGCTTTCCAAAGATTAGACTTAGAAAGCAATTACTTACTTTTGTTTCCAAGTTAGAGAATGTTATGTGTGCCTTATGTGGGAACGTAAGTAAAAACTTCAAAGAGGAAAGTTATTTCATTGTGTGTTGGACTCTGAAATAACATCATTTTAAAGTGTATTTTCCTTCGGAAGCAAACATCATTTGAGTTTTCATTGTCTGCTCTCAATATACTCCACCATTTTGTATGACTCAGACTGCCAGCAATTATTTGGCTTTAGATGTTCCAATTTCCACTCAGAAATAACAAAAATGATTGAAGAGGAAAGCTTACATTCTGCAGCTCAGAGAATAGTTCAAAGGAATAATGCACATCACAGCAGCAGAATTTAGTTTATTGTAGCAAGATATGGAGAAGCCACAGTCCGACTTGTTTTATTACTAGTGACCTCCATCAGAAAGGCATTGCTGCGTGTGACCCTTAAGCCTGAGCAGAGTGGGAGAAAGAGTTTTATACCTGAATCTGTCTCAGGCTGGATCTTGAAAGTTAATGAAACCAATATATAATCATCCACACTTTCATATGAAAGATAAAACACAACAATAGCCCAGGATGAAGGAGGAAAGAGGAGGAGGATGGGAGGGGAGGGAGGAGATTCGGATGGAGGGAGGATAATCGGTGGGACCACACCTGTGGTGCATATCGCAAGGGTACACATCAAATCTATTAAGTGTAGAGCATAAATGTCTTAACACAATAATTAAGTAAGTGAGGTGAAGGCTATGTTAACCACTTTGGTGTAAGCATTCCAAATTGTGTATAAAATCAGCACATTGTACCCCATAAATGCATTAATGTATACAGGTATGATCTAATAAAAATTAAATATTCTACTGCACCATTAAAAAAAAGAAAACTGCTAAAACTCCTGCAGCTGCAGCTATTTCATCATCACATGGGAACAGTACTGCCTACTTTCACGCTAACAGAATAGTGTCATAATATATGCAAAAGGATTTCATGGGTTTAAATGCCCTTAAACAAAGATGTCACTGGTCTTGGATAAATAATATTTGGGTAAATAATGGATAACTGACCTCATGAATTTCCCACTTCGCTATACCAAAATCCACTAAAGTTATAAACTAGAACAAAAACAAAATGATATAAACAGCAAGTAACAACTGGGAGGAGTAACAATAGTAGAAGAGAGCTTAACATATATTTGGAAGATATAAGGCAAGTGAAGGTAAACAATTTAGCAGAAGATAGAAAGATTGATTTTTCAATAGCAACTTGGAAGCTGGAAGGCCATGGAGCCTCAAAAGCTATTAAATTAAAAAATTCAAGTGATTTCCAACTCAATTTTATACCTAGTCAAATTATTAATACATTTGAAGGTAGAATACACATATTTTTCAACTCTTTTGGGGATTCAAAATATTTATGCATACCCCTTCTTAGAAAAGTACTAGAGAATGTGACTCAGAAAAATAAGGGAATAAATCAAGAAAGAGGAAAATACTAAATGTTATATGTAACATAAGAAATGACATGGGGGGAGGTAGGTAATGCCCCCCTATGATAATTCTGCAATACCCCAACACTGGAGATTCAAGATAAAGGCAGTAGACTTGGAAAAAGTAGCACTTAGAAGTTGATTGATGCTTTTGAGGTTTTAATATTAGAATATGTCATTTGACAGATCTACGAAAGGATTAGAAAAATAATTATAGTTCCATTAAAAGTTTAGGAAGTAAAAAAAGCCATTTCTAAATTGAGGAAAAATAAAATCTGTGTAAGATTTGAAGAAATGCAATTATAGTACAATACTTGAATAAGAAGTTAATGAGTCACAATAGTGCATAAATTGACCATGTAAGTAATACAAAAATTGTAATAAAATTATTTGAGAAGATGGGACCAAGAGAGCAAAAATTGTGATATAACTCTTTTTGGAAAGCAAGATCAAGGAAAAAAGAAGTAAGGGGTGGTTCTGGGAGGGATGAGAGCTGAATCCTCATCTTCTGTACCAGGAAGCCAACAAATGTTTCATTAATCAGTAACTAACAGCACAAGCACAGCATCTAGAAATACTGAAATAAAGGACAGAAGAAACAAAGAGGATGAAAGTGTTTGCCTTTCAGAAGTGAGCCAGGGGTGAGACAGTTTCCACTGTGGTTCTTTCAGTACCATCTGTCTTTACAACATTCTCATGTAATACTGTGATAAAAAGGAAATTAAGAAAATGAGGTCTCTGGATACTGAGTCAAGTCATCCCTTTGGAATGATGCAGCACTTGTTAAATGAAGATGCTGGGAAAAACATGGGGGCACTTTGTCACATAAGTCACCAGATTTCCCCAGGCATTTGAAGTTCTGGGCTAAATCCAGGATAGTTTTATGAACAACTGCACATCCACATAAAAAAACAAAGCAAGCAAACAAACAATAACAACAAAAAACCAATTAGATTTTGTAGGTGGGGAGAGGAGGGAGGGAAGAGAAGGGAGAAGGGTGCAATGTAAGAGTATGTGGCACACCTCCCAGTGAAGGGTTCAATTACAACTTGGCCTTTACCTAACAAAACTCAAACAACATAACCTAATCATTTGCGTACATGTATTAATCTGAAAAAAAAGAAGGAATGTTAGTCATGATGTTCAAATAGGGTTTGCAATGAATCAGTGCAAGCCAGTATGACACTGATTAGGTCTTAGGCATTGGACTACTTTGTGAGCTTGGTTTTTACTACCATGAATAGGATAAGTGAGCTGTTAACAGAGAACCAGTGTTGAAGTTCTAGGGCCTAAGTCTACACATAAATATGTTGGAAGGAAAAATTCCAATTTTTCCCAATCATGGGGGCTGAATTTACTACTTTGGATGACCTGCTTCTGTTGTTTTAATAAAATTGGTTACACATGTCTATAAAATAATTGGCCAAACAAAATTTTTTTTTTTTTTTTTGAGACAGGATCCTCAAGCTGTCCCCCTGGGTAGAGTGCCATGGCATCTCAGCTTACAGTAACCTCCAACTCCTGGGCTCAAGCGAGTCTCCTGCCTCTGCCTCCCAAGTAGCTGGGACCACAGGCACCCGCCACAACGCCCGGCTATTTTTTGGTTGCAGCCGTCATTGTTTGGCGGGCCTGGGCTGGACTCAAACCTGCCACCTTGGGTGTACATGGCTGGCGCCTTAGCCACTTGAGCCATAGGCGCCGAGCCGGCCAAACAAATTTTAATACAATTTTGCATCCTTAGCCAAATTTCATATAATGTCAGATTTGAAACAGGATAAAACAATGGTTTATAATTGAGATCACCAAAGTTGAGGTCACAGCTAACTTGATTCTTGTCCAGATAATTGTCGACATCTACTTTAAGGACGGTATATAGATCCAGTAGCAGAGTCAGAGGAAGTGATTCCCAGAATCAGCTCTCAGCTGGTTTCCTGAGTCAGTCTAGTATCTGATGGAACATTTGGGTAACCAAGGAGCTTAGAGAAAATCAGGATGCAGTCACCTTAGAACATTGGTATGAAAATCCAGACCAGCCCCTATACGGGGGCTATAGAGGGAGCTCCCTATAGAGGGAGCCCCTATATGAAGACCTGCAGGCAGGTTGAAGCTGGTGGCCACACAGGCTCCAGGGGCCAGGGGGCCATGTAAAGAAGGCTAGCTCTTTCCATAGTATTAGTGGGGTAAATCTCCCATATTCTCTTAGCCTGGACACCAGTCTGGCCCAGGCTTGAATAGGTTGATCTTTCCTGAAGGACAACAATATACTTTCTGCCAAGCACTTTACTGACCACAGGGGATCCAGAGGTGAATAAACCACCACTCCCTGTCAAGTTCCATAAAGGAGGAGACATCCTGTGGTGATAGATGCTCTGGGAACAGTGAGGGGACAGAGGAAAGGGGGGGGGTTTCTGTAGTTTAGAGGTAGGGAGGGTATGTATGCTGGAAGCTGTGGAAAGTACTTAGAAGTTGTTCATACAAGATGAGAAGCTGTTTAGCAGTAGGCAGGGAGGCAGAGTAAGCAGTCACAAGAGGTACATATGATCCAACCACCTCTGTGAGGAACCACAAATAATCTGATAAAGCAAAAAAGAACCTCAAGGTTTCATGTTGAAAATGAAAGCAGATAAATTTTGTTTCATTTTTTGTGTTAGTGTCCATTCGAGGGTAAACCAGCTAATAGCTTACAATGCTCCATAGTAGAATTAAAAAATATATGTAATATTGAATGTATTTTCATTTCTTTCTATGTTACTTCTCTTTGATGTAAGGTAATGATATGGAGATAATTTCTAAGATTCTGAAGTCACATAAAACTAAATGAGCCAAAAGGAGCCACTGGAATTTATTCTTCCCCTTCTCATATGGACAAAGAGTAATTTGAGAGAAAAATGAGTCAGTAAATGTACGAACACACACACATAGCTGAGAAGAAAGAACATTATTAGAAGTCAGAAACCTGAATTCTTATTCTGAATCTTTAGGAAGAAAAGAAGGCAGGAAGGGATTGAAAATTATGGAGCACTTGTATACTGATAGACGATTTCCTAGACACATTCTCATTTTATTAACAATGAATAAATGAATGTTATCTTTTATGCACAAAATGTTATTTTAACTAGAGGAGATAAGGATAATTGGAAATAATGAACAAATCTTGAGTTGGTATGAATATGTAACTTACTAGTTGTAGAGCTCAGTATTGTAACTATTTTCTCCTCTTAAGATCTCAATAAGATGTGAGATAGGGCTTTTCCTTCCTTCATTTTTATAGATAGTGAACTGAGGCCCAAGGATACGCACCTAATGAGGCAGGACTAGGGTCTGGATCTACATAGCTTTGAAGTACATCTCTCTTCCCTTCTCCCCTTTGTTTCTGCCAGCCAGCCACACATTTACAAAGCTGTAACCTAATCAGGTATAGATTTTTTCTACTGAAATAAAAGGGTAAAATTCAAAGGGCATTTGTGGCCCTCTCAACTCTGTTTATGATAATAACAAAATAAAAACACAAATTTGTAACCATGGTCAATGAGAAGTAGCAAGAGTTTCCTTCCAGGCTCCAAAAGTTTTCCTGAGAAGATTCTGAGGCTGCAACTGTGCCCCTTTGGAAAAGGCATTCTGATCACATTTATGGTGGGTTACAAATAGGCTCTAATAGTTGACAAATGTGAGCAGGAGTTTTCTCTACAGAGCTCGTTACTGTAGAGATGCAGGTTCCTATAACAGATTCACTTAAGGAATTATAAATTCTACTGGTCTACAGCCCAGCAGGCCTTTGAAAACATGTATAGCATGAAAGTGTGGAAAATAGCTGGGTGTGGTAGCTTATGCCTATAATCCTAGCACTCTGGGAGGCCAAGATGGGTGGATTGCTTGAACTCATGAGTTTGAGACTAGCCTGAGCAAAAAAACAAGACCCTGTCTCTACTAAACAAACAAACAAACAAAAAACTGAGGCAAGAGGCTCACTTAAGCCCCGGAGTTGGAGGTTGCTATGAGCAATGACGCTATGGTACTCTACTTAGGGCGACAGCTTGAGACTCTGTCTCAAAAAAAAAAAAAAGTGGAACATAGAGTTCTTCCCATTTTATATGCCCTTGCTAAACCCTCTATGCTGATGATTGCACACATGGTTGTAAACACATTCAAGAGTCAAATCTGCAAGTGCTCTAGATCAGTGGTTCTCAACCTGTGGGTCGCAATCCCTTTGTAACAATGAAAATACATCATGGAATTAGGAAGGTTGAGAACTACCACACTAGATGATGTAAATATATGCTGCTGTTTCTAGTTTTGCTACACATCTATTCAGGGACTTACTCTTTTGTTTTGAAAGAGGGTATTTATGAACAGTCCTCCTTTAAAAAAACAATATTCTTATTTTGGTTGATTCTTTCATAAGGAAGACAGGAGCCATGGTAGAAAAGTACAGATGAGAACATAAAAGTAAAAAGTAGGATAACTTGCTCGGCGCCTGTGGCTCAATTGGCTAAGGTGCCAGCCACATACACCTAAGGTGGCGGGTTTGAATCCCCAGCCTTGGCCAGTCAAACAACAATGATGACTGCAACCAAAAAATGGCCGGGCGTTGTGGTGGGCGCCTGTGGTCCCAGCTACTTGGGAGGTGGAAGCAGGAGACTCGCTTGAGCCCAGAAGTTGGAGGTTGCTGTGAGCTGTGATGCCATGGCACTCTACCCAGGGGGATAGTTTGAGGCTCCGTCTCAAAAAAAATAAAGTAGGATAACTATTTTGCAAATAGTTAAAATTTCTAAGCACAAATAGTATTACATTTGGATATCTATATCTGGATATATGTGTATGTATATACCTATATAATTTGTGAAGGCACCATGCTGGGGTGGACAAAGTCATGCCTAAAGCTTCAAAAGATTTAGGTCATATCCTCAGATCTGAGTATTTGGACAAGGCACTTGATCTTTGAGCCTTAGTCTTTCCTTCTGAGAAAATGTGTCATGAACACAAAATGGAAAAATGAAGAAGCCATATCTTGAGAAGGCATAACTTACTACAAAAAATAAGTGGTGAGATGGTTATAGAGGGTATCATCTGCAACTCCCTACTTTCTTTGAGGTTATGATTTCCAGAATCTTCAGGAATATATGTACCTGGATGTACCAGACTCAGGATGTGATCAGACATGACCTCAGATAAAGAACAGGTGTACACATAACTCTCTACTGTTCTGTGTGTACTACTTTGAAATCTCTTACTTATATCTTAACCTACAGATGAGTAACCTACAGATGTTTCATAAACGTTTACCTCAAATACAAAACGAGGCAATATATGTGAATTATTTTGCACTGAATCAAGCATTCTGGTCATACTGCAACATCTTCAAAATCTGGAAAGACCAGGCTCTGGGGAGAGATCATTCTCAGTCAGTCATTTTTGATAGCATTTAAAATGAGAGTTTTTGATATAGACCAAAACCTGTGATTCTTGTATTTCAAAAAACATGGATTTTGGAGTCATACATCCCTAAACTCAGAGGATAACACCAATATCTCCTCTCAAAAGTGTAAGAGGACAAAAAAAAATAGACTTTAGTAGCTCAATAACCAAGGATTAAATTGAAAAAAAAGTTGATTTAGGTGGCACCTATGGCTCAAGGAGTAGGGTACCAGCCCCATATGCCGGAGGTGGCAGGTTCAAACCTGGCCCTGACCAAAAAAAAAAAAAAAAAAAAACAAACTACAAAAAAAAAAGTTGATTTGAGGTTCCCTCCCTGCCAAAATTACCTTACCCAAACAATTGTAAGGATGAATTCTTATCCGATCATTAAGAAAACAGAATTCCCTAGCTATTAAGTTTCACAAGATAACAAAAATATTCTTAATTAATTTTATAAACTGCACTAATAATGAAGCCAAAATATTCCAAAGCAAAGAAGGAAAACCAGAGATCAGAGATCAGCCTTACTTATAATTATAAATGCAAAAGTTCTAAATGAAATTTTAGCAAAACAAAGCCCATCTTGTACAGAAAGAAGTCTTATGACCTTGCTAGGTTTTCTCCAGGAAAGCAAGGATAGTTCTCATGAGAAATGTCTTTCAATCTTATATAAACAGATTTCTCATTCCAACTTTAACTATTAATACATGTGAGATAGAAGGGTACTTCCCTAATGGAGGATGCACATTGGAAATGAGTTTCTATGATACCTAAGAAGGAAACTTTAGGAGCTTTTCCTCACCATCCACCAAAACTACTCTTGTTAAGGTTATCAGAAGCCACCACTTACCTGGCTAAATTCAGTGGTTAAGGTTCTTCCCACAACTGATCTACTAGCAGCATTTGACAAGGCTGATAATTTTCTCCTTCTTAATATGTTTTCTTTTTTGCCTCCTAAGACAACAAATTTTCTTGCCTTACTCCTATACACTAGTTACTCTTTCCCAGTCCCTTTTATGGTCCCTGTCTTATTAACATGAGAGGACCACAGGGCTCAGTCGTATATCTACTTCTCTGTCTATTATTACTCCCTTGTTCATATCAAAAGGTCTTATGCCTCCAGATGATATTTATACATGATGACTCCAATATAATCTCTCTAGACAAGACTCTCACACTCAAGACCAACTTGCATGTCTGACTACTTGATAATTTTTGCATGGCTGTTGAATAAGCATTTCAAATTTAATATGTCTAAAACTGAATTTCCTCCCAACACATATCCCAGAATCTGTTCAACTATAATTGACAGTTTCCCTATCTGATCTCACAACAGTGCCATTCTTCAAGTTGGTTGGTCCAGAAACCTTGGAAGCATCTCTGTCTTCTATTTTTCCCACACAGCCCACATGCAGAAAATCACATTGGGTATGTCCTTCAAATTGTTTAAATAATTTTGGTCCTTCCCTTTTTTACCTGGTGTATCTTGATCTCTTACCTGAATTACAATAATAGCTTCATAACTATTCTCCTAGCTTCAGTCCTTATGCCCACCCCACCAAAGTCTGTTTTTCACACAGCAGCCAGAGTGACCCTTTGCAGATATAATTAGATTAAAGTCCTATAGGCTACACAGTAAAGAACAAAGTCCTTTCCAGGATCAACACAATTGCATAAGATCTCTGTGCTCCACCACTCTTTGTTCCTTTTCTGCTCTGCTCCAGCCCCACACTGTCCACATGGCTCCTACTCAAAAACACCAGGTATGATCCTTCTTTGGGTTTTGCTTTAGCTGTTCAGTTCATTTGGAATGTTCTTTCCCTTGAGTTCCTTCACCTTCTCTTATATTCTCAATGATATTCGCTCTGACAACCTCACATGATACTGCAACCTGACCCTGCCTCTGCACCTCTGACCTTTCTCAACTTTATGTTCTTTCTCTGCTTTATATTTCTCTTTCTGTGTCACTTACCTTAGGAAATTAATCCATCCATCCATCCATCTATCCATCCATAATCTCTCTAGCTAAAGTGCCAACTCTATAAGGGCCAACATCTTTGTCTGGCTTATTTATGGATACATCTCAGGTTATAGATTTACATAGATGGAAAATGAAGCCCTCTGAGCAATACCAATATTCCAAGCAAGTTGAAACTTGCATGAGTGAATGAGAAAGGACACTGTTAACTGGTTCTTGAAATAATGGATATAACATAGTCTGTCTCAAAACCTTCATAGTAACTTATGTACTATGTACTATGTATTTCTTTCAAACAAATAGGAATTCATTCAACAAATATTTATGTAGTGTATCTTCTGTACTAGGCTCTGTTCTCAGAACCTGAGATGCATCCATGAATAAGCCAGACAAAGATGTTGGCCCTTATAGAGTTGGCACTTTAGCTAGTGAGATTATGGATGGATAGATTAATTTCCTAAGGTGTTAAGTGATATGGAAAGAGAAATATAAGGCAGAGAAAGAAGCAGGTTGAGAAAGGTCAGAGGTGCAGAGGCAGGGTCAGGTTGCAGTATCATGTGAGGTTGTCAGAGCGAATATCATTGAGAATATAAGAGAAGGTAAAAGAACTCAAGGGAAAGAACATTCCAAATGAATTGAATAGCCAAAGCAAAACCCAAAGAAGGATCATACCTGGTGTTTTTACACTAGTTTTTTTTTTTTTTTGCTCAGTAAATGTTTATTTATTTTGTCTCTAAAATTTTATTTTTTATTTCAGGTTAATTTGAGGGTACAAAGAAATAGTTTATAAGGTTTGCATGTGTGAGGTAGAGTCTCTCTTATAATTTTGTTCCACCCCCAAAAGCTGTGCCATATACCCTAATATTGTGCCTATTAAGTGCAAGCACACCCATCTCCCGCCCTCTTCTCCTCTCCTCCCTCCCTTATTCCCTCTCCCCCCATCTTGAATTGATTTGAGTTTTTCTCTTATGTCAGCATGATTAGATTATACACTGGCTTCATAGGAGTATTGAATGCATTGGATACTTGCTTTTCCATTCTTGTGATACTTTAGTAAGAAGAATGTGCTTCAACTCCATCCAGGAAATAAAAAAGATGTCAAGTCTCCATCTTTTTTAATGGCTGAATAGTATTCCACAGGGCATATATACCACAGTTTGTTAATCCTTTCCTGGATTAGATGGGCATTTAGGTTGTTTACACACTTTGGTGATTTTAAATTAATCTGGATAAACAGTCTTAGTGTTCTTATGATAAAAGGATTATTTTTCTTCTGGGTAGATGCCTACTAATGGGATTTCAGGATCCAATGGGATGTCTAATTTGAGCTCTTTGAGGATTCTCCATACTTCTTTCCAAAGAGGTTGTCTTAGTTTGCAGTCCCACCAACTGGGTAGAAGTGTTCCCTTCTCTCCACATCAACGCCAGCATCTGCAGCTTTGAGACTTTGTGATTTGGGCTATTCTCACTGTGGTTAGGTGATATCTCAGGGTGGTTTTGATTGGCATTTCACTGATGATCAGGGATTATGAACATTTTTTCAAATGTTTGTTAGCCATTCCTCTGTCTTCATCAGAGAAGGTTCTGTTCTTATCTGTACCCAGTGGTAGATGGAATAGTTTGCTTTTTTTTGTTGATTAATTTGATTTCTCCGTAGATTCTAGTTATCAATCCTTTTTCAGATTCATACCCTGCAAATATCTTTTCCCATTCTGCAGGTTGCCTTTTTGCTTTAGTTGTTGTTTCCTTAGCTGTGTAAAAGCTTTTTAGCTTAATTGAGTATGATTTGTTAATTTTTGTTGTCGCCATTGCAGTGGATTTTTTTTGTCATAAAATCTTTCTCCAGTCTGACATTGTCAAGAGTTTTTCCCACACTTTCTTCTAAGATTTTTATTGCTTCATGTTTGAATCTTTCATCCTCTTGAGTAAATTTTTGTAAGTAGTGAAAGGTAGGGGTCCACTTTCAATCTTTTACATGTGGTTATTCAGTTCTTCTGGCATCATTTACTTAGTCGAGATTCTTTTTTTTTTTTAGAGACAGAGTCTCACTTTCTTGCCCTCAGTAGAGCACTGTGGCATCACAGCTCACAGCAACCTCCAGCTTCCTGGGCTTAGGCGATTCTTCTGCCTCAGCCTCCTGAGCAGCTGGGATTACAGGTGCCCACCACAACACCCGGCCTTTTTTTTATTGCAGTTTGGCCAGAGCTGGGTTTCAACCTGCCACCCTTGGTATATGGGGCCTGCACCCTACTCACTGAGCCACAGGCACCACCCTAATTGAGATTCTTTTCCCTAATACAGCGTATTGGTCCATTTCCGCTGTATGCTTTTCAGTTTATCAAAGATCAGATGGCAATAAGAGACTGGTTTCAATTCTTGGTTTTCTATTCTGTTCCATATGTCTCTGTCTCTATTTTGGGGGCCAATTCCACATTGTTTTGATCACTGTGGATTGACTTCAGCTTTGTTTTTCTGACTAAGAATAGCCTTGGATGTATGGAGTATTTCCTGGTTCCATACAAAGTACTATTTTCTCCACTTCTTCAAAGTATAATGTTAGTATTTTAATGTGGATTAAATTGAATCTGCAGATTGCTTTGGGTAGTATAGACCTTTTAACAATGTTTATTATTCCCAGCCAAGAGCATGGTATGCTCATCCATTTGTTAATGTCTTCTGCTATTTATTATCTTAGGGTTTCATAATGCTCTTTGTAGAGGTCCTTTACCTATTTTGTTAGGTATATTCCTAAGTGTTTCAATTTTTTTTGAAGCTATTGTGAAGGGAATTATGTCTTTGACTTGCTTCTCAACTAGACTGTTATTGTAGTATAAAAGGCTACTAATTTGTGGACATTGATTTTATACCCTGAGACATTACTGTATTTCTTGATGTTTCCAGGAGTTTTGTGGTCAAGTCTCTGGGCTTTTCAAAGATCACATTGTCACCAAAGCATGAGAATTTGACCGCCTTTGCCCCCATTTGATTGCCCTTTATGTCCTTCTCTTGCCTGATTGCATTGGCTAGAACTTCCAGCACAATGTTGAATGATAGTGGCAATAGTGGATGTCCTCGTTTGGTTCCAGTTCTAAGTGGAAAAACTTTCAGTTTTACTCCATTCAGTATGATGTTAGCTGTGAATTTCTCATAGAGGGGTTCAATCAGCTTCAGAAATTTGGCACCTATGCATATTTTCTTAAGTGTTCGTGTTAGAAAGGATGCTGGATTTTGTCAAATGCTTTTTCTGTATCTATTAAGAGGATCATATGGTCTTTATTTTTGCTTCTGTTAATATGGTGAATTATATTTATGAATTTTCATATATTAAATCAGTCTTGCATTCCTGGGATAAAGCCTAATGGATTGTGTTGCATGATTTTTAAAAACCTGTTAACTAAGATTTTTGCTGAGTATTTTTGCATTGATATTCATTAGTAAAATTGGTCTGTTATTCTCCTTTTTAGTTGGGTCCTTTCTTGGTTTTAGAGTCACGGTGATGTTTGCTTCATAGTGTTTTGGGAAGATTCCTTCCATCTCAATATTTTGGAATAGGTTCTGCAGGATAGGTACAAGCTCATCTTTGAAGGTTTGATAGAATTATGGTATGAAGCTGTCTGGTCTAGGGCTTTTTTTTTTATTTGAAGCTTTTTTATTGTTTGTTTAATTTCAGTGCTTGATATTGGTCCATTCCAAGAGATCTATTTCTTCTTGGTTAAGTCTAGGGAGATGATGCAATTCCAGGTATTCGTCCATTTCCTCTGCATTTTCATGTTTCTGGGCATAGAATTTTTTATAGTAGTCAGAAATAATCTCTTATGTCTCTGTGGTATCAGTTGTTACTTTTCCCTTTTCATTTCTGATTGAGGTTTAAAGCTTATACTTTTCTGTTTCTAGTTAATCTGGCCGAAGGTTTATTTATTTTATCTTTTCAACCAACTTTTTGTTTTATTGATTTTCTGAATGATTCTTTTGTTTTCAATTTCATTTATTTCTGATTTAATTTTGGTTATTTCTCTTCTTCTGCTAGATTTGGGATTAGCTTGCTCTTACTTTTTTAATTCTTTAAGTCGATTCATTAGGTTGTTCATGTTCTCTCTCTTTTTTTGGATGTAGGCATCTCATGTGATAAATTTCTCTCTCAGGACTGGTTTTGCAGTGTCTCACAGGTTTTTGTAGCTTGTGTCTTCATTGTTGTTATGTTCAAGGAAGTTAGTGATTTATTTGTAATCTCTTTAGTGAGCCAACTGTAATTCAGCATAAGGTTGTTTAGTTTCCAAGCCTTTGTGTGGAGTTGAAAGTTTTTGTTGGAGTTGAGTTCCATCTTTAGTGTCTTGTGGTCCAAAAAGATACAAGGTATAGTTTAAATTCTTTTGATTTATTTGAGGTTTTATTTGTGTCTTAGAATATAATCTATTTTGGAGAATGTTCTGTGAGCTGATGAGAAGTACATATATAGCTTAGCTTTGGGTCAGAGTATTCTGCATATGTCTATTAAGCCAAATTGTTCTCGGGTTGCATTTAAGTACCTTATACCTTTGTTTAGTTTCTGTTTAGAGGACCTGTCCAGCTCTGTAAGAGGGTTGTTAAAGTCCCCAGATCATATGGTATTATAGGATATCATATTTCTCAGATCAATTAAGGTCTGTTTCCTAAATCTGGGTGCATTTATGTTTGGTGCATAAATATTTAGAATTAAAATGCCCTCTTGTTGTATTGTTCCCTTGACCAGTATGAAGTGACCATTTTTGTGTTTCTTGAATTTAGTTGAATTGAATGCACTTGTATCTGAAAATAAGATTATGATTCCTCTTTTCTTCTGATTTCCATTTGCCTGAAATATTGGGCAAGCTTGACCCTGAGTCTTGTTTTGTCTACTGAAGTTAGATGTATTCCCTAGAGATAACATATAGATGGCTTGTGCTTTTTTTTTTTTTTTTATCCCATCAGCCAGCCTATGCCTCTTCAGTGGGTACTTGAAGCCATTTGCATTTATTAAAAGAATTGATAAATGTGATGGAGTTCTATTCATCTTATTTTGTGAAAGTACATTGCTTAGTTTTATCCTTTGCATCACTGTTGAAGCTAGGTTTTGTCCTTTAGTTTCTGAGTTACTTTGATGGTGGTCTATCATAATGGCCAGTGTGGAGACTAGGTCTATGTATTTCCTATGGAGCTGGTCTTGTGGTGAATTTCTCCAATGTTTGCATGTCATAAAAATATTATTTCTCTATCAATTATAAAGCTTCACTTAGTAGGATATAGAATTCTGGGCTAAAAATACTTCTGTTTAACAAGGTTAAAGGTAGATGATCATTCTCTTCTGGCTTAAATAGTTTTAGTTGAGAAGTCCACTGTCACCCTTGTGGATTTGCCCCTGTAGGTCAATTGGCACTTACTCTTGGAGCTTACAGAATTTTCTCTTCCGTTTTTGACTTTAAACAGCTTCATGACAATGTGCCTTGGAGATGCTCTGTTTGAGTTTAGGTAACTTGGGGTTTTAATATCTCTCTAACAGGAGTGCCAGAATCTTTGATACTTGGGAAATTCTCATTTTTGATATTGTCCAGTAAGGCTTCCATTCCTTTGGGACAATTTTCTTCCTCTTCAGGGATACCTATACTTCATGTTTTAAATGCTTCTTGAAACCCCATATTTTCTCAGGGAAGGTTCTGCTTTCTCTCTTTTCTTTTCTACCTCTTTAACTGTCTATGTTACCTTGAGAGCTTTAGTGTCTAGCTCTGAGATTATTCTCCATGATCTAATCTGCTATTGATACTTTTTACTGCATCTCTATATTCCTTGATTAAATCCTTCAATTTCTTAAGATCCACTATATCCTTTCTATATTCTTTATATCTTTCATCCCTCATTTGGTTCTGATTTCAGATTTCTTTTCATTGTTTTCTACTTTCTTAGCAATTTCCCTCATTGTTTTTACCATCCACATTTTAAATTCCATTTCTGGTATTTCTATCAGTTTTTTAAAGATGGAATCCTCTGCAGCAGCTACCTCATGATCTATTGAGGCAGTTGCTCTATTCTGGTTTTTCATGTTGCCAGGATTTTTCTGTTGGTTCCTCCTCATGAGTGTTTTCTTCTTGTTCACTTCTCTCCCCTACTATTTCCTTTTACTTCCTCCTCTTTAAATTACCTTGTCCTTGTGCTTTGGTGTTGAAGTGTCTTTTTCATATTGGGCCACAAGTAAGAGAAGAGTGAAGAGTGAGAAGAGAAGAAAGATAGAAAAAGAGAAAAGAAAAAGAAAAAGAGGAGTGGGTAAAAGGAAAGAAGAGAAGAAGAACAGAAAGAGAGAGATGGGAGTAAGTGTGGTTCTCAGATGTTTTGACCCACACCCATAATTCCTGGTCTATGAGGGGGTAGAATAGGCAGGTACATCTAGGCAAAGAGTTCCTTTTCAGCATGAGCAAAAGCAAGGCCCCATGTCCACAAAATGGGGGGGGGGGACAGTATGTCACAGTGAGGACCTGACAATAGCATCTTTCCAAAGGCCAAAGGTGGAAGGAGACCCTAGACCAGGGGATCAAGGACTCATTGAGCCAGACCATTGCTATGGTTCCCCAGTCTAGGCCTCAGAGTGAGACTCTATCCCATAAATGAAATACATATTGACAGAGAATAACACAGATAAGTAAATAAAAGACTAATAAAAGTATATAAAGAAAATTGAAAGTAAAATTGTGTAAGATATAAAAAAAGGGGGGTATATGTTAGTTGTTATTTGAGAAATTTATATGAGAAAGACAAGGAAAGCAAAAAAATCTTTATAAAAAGAGAGAAAATGAGAGAATTGGAAAGAATATGAGGACTAAAAGGGGTAGATAAACCATAGCAAAATTGGAGCCCTTATTATTGAAGAAAGTAAAATAGAAAAATAAAAATACAACAAAACAAAAAAAAAAAAAAAGAAAACAAACAAACAAACAGGAAAAACCCTTAAGGGAAAACAGTTGGAAAAAAAAAAGAATAAAAGAAGCATAAAAACTATAGCAAAACTGAATCTTACTATGAAAGAAAGAAACAGTGAAAAATTTAAAGAAATAAAAAACAAAACAAACATCTAGTAGGGAAAAACTGATAAAAAGGGATATATATATATATATATATATATGTATATATAATATATATAATCTGATATATTATCTGAATACATCTATATCTATATATCTGATAAAAGATGGGTGCAGGAAACTACTATCTAGTTGTCTAGGTGACCCTTTTCCCACTTCCTGACTTATTTGCCTCATTCACGGCAGGGTTGGGAGCCTGAAGCTCTAATCAGTGTACTTAAAAGACATGCCTTGACCTTTCCAATCAGTGACCCAGGGCCACAAAGTAGCTTTCCCAGAAAAGCAGATTTTGCTGGAGTCTGCCCAAAGGTGGCTGTCCAGCTCAGTAGGTGCACCAGAACCAGCCTGGCAGTAAGACCCTGCTAGCTTTTCCTCCTGGGCAGCTCTTCCAAAATGGTGGCATCCTGCCAGCTGCCAAATAAGGAAGCTCACTCCACCAGGTGGCTCAATCCCAGACAATGGGTCCTATTTAAGATCCCTTGCTCAACCAAGCTCTCTCAAGGTAGCTCTAAAAAGTACACAGGTTCAAAAAACCGTGCTGGGCTGGCCTTTTTCATCTGAAACCCATTGCCAAACTGGCCTCTGCCAGCATGCAAACGCTTGCCTTCTGTGCTGGTTCACCACCACCTCTTTGTCAGCTCCTCGAGTCTCCTGCAGCTTCTCTGCTCCCCCAAAGGGATACGTCTGGCCAGGGCCTCAGACAGAGGTGGCTGGAGTCCTTTCTCCCCTATCTCACCATCCATGGCTGCAAAGGAGATGTCTCTAAATGGCCACTTTGCTCTGCTTCCTAGATTTTACATTTCTTGATATTTGTATATCTCAAAACTTTCACAATAACCCACTGTTAGTAATATTAAGCATGTCTATTAAATAGAAAATTATTTATTGAAGGGATATTAATTTTATCCAAATGATTATAAAATTTTACCAGAATTCCTTTTTTGTTAATGGTGAAAGGTGTGGGTCCAGTTTCAGTCCTCTACAGGTTGCCAACCAGTTTGCCCAGTACCATTTGCAAATATTTTCTGCCAGTCTGTGGCTTTTCCTTTTATTCTCTTGACTGTCTTGCACAGAGCAGAAAGTTTTAATTTTAATGAAGTCCAGCTTATCAATACTTTATTTCATGCAGAATGCCTGTAACGTTGTACCCCAAAAAGTCATGCACTTTCCTCCTATGTTATTTTCTAGAAATTTTATACTTTTACATTTTAAATTTAGGCCTGTGGTTCCTATTTAGTCAATTTTGGTAAAGAGTGTTCTGTGTCTAGATTTTTTTTTTTTTTTTAGATGTGAAAGTCCAGTTGCTCTAGTACCATGTGTTGAAGGCTATCTTTGTTCCATTATATTGCCTTTGTTCCTTGGTGAAAGATCTGGTGACTATATTTATGTGCATCTATTGATGGATTCTCTAGTCTGTTCCATTGATTTAGTTGTCTATTCTTTTTCCAATACTACACTGTCTTAATTATATAGATTCATAATAAATCTTGAAGTTAGGAAATGTAAGTCTTCCAACTTTGTTCTTCTTCAATATTGTGTTGTCTGTTCTGGATCTTTTGACTAAAAATATAAACTTTAAAAATCAGTTTGCTCATATCCACAAAATAACTTGTTGGCATTTGGATTGGAATTGCATTATATTTCTAGATCAGGTTGACTGACACCATGGCAATATTGAGTCTTCCTATCCATGAATATAGGATATCTATCTAGTTATTCCTTGATTTCTTTCATCAGGGTTTTGTAGTTTTCCTCATATAGGTCTTAGGCATATTTTGTTAGATTTATACCAAAATATTTCATTTGAGGGAGCTAATATAAATGATATGTGGTTTTAATTTTAAGTTCTATCTGTTCCTTGCTGATATATTTGAAAGTAATTGACTGTTTTTAAATTCTCAGCACAATTGTATTATCTGTGAACCAAGACAGTTTTATTTATTTCTTCCAAATTCGTATAATTTTTATTTTATTTTCTTATTGCATTAGCTAGCACCTCCAGTAAAATATTTTTAAAAAAAGGTAAGAGGTGATATCCTTGGCTTTTTTATGATCTTAGTGGGAAAGCTTTGAATGTAGTGTTAGCTTAGGTTTTTTTTTGTAGATATTCTCTATCAAGTTGAGGAAACCCCTCTCTATTACTTGTTTACTAAGAATTCTTAGCATAAATGGGTATTGGACTTTGTCAGATGCTCTTTCTGCACCTACTGGGTAATATCCCAGTGATTTTACTTAAAACATTTCTTGAGTAAAGTTCAAGTATCTACCTTTTATATCAGAACCAGGGACAATTTTGATTCACATGGTCCAAACACCACACTGTGATATATCTGGCTCGAGGGTATATTTACTGGTTTCAGGGACATTTGGAAATCCACCAACCTACGTTTTCCCAGAGTGTTAATAACTAATTAAATCAGTTGCGCCTCCATAACTGTCATAGCAGAGTCCTGGGCTAATGTCAATTTTATCAACATTCCTGTCTGTTAGCTGAACCCAAATACCACATCTAAACACAGTCTCCTCTCTCAACTAAAAATGAGGAAATAAGTTACTTTGTTTTGTCATTTTTCTCACATTATTGAAATTCCAAACTATTTTTATTCCTTGATATAGTTATATTGGGCTGATGAGAAGAATAATAAATTATGGGTCAGCAAAAAGTGAGTTATTAAATCAAAAAAAAATTTGAAACAATAGAGAGGAGAATTGCATTTGAAGTAAATTATCATACCAAACCTGACATTCTTTTCAGTAAAATAAGTGAGTTCCACATTAGAATTTTTTTTTTAAGTGCTACATTTGCCTCTGGGGATAGTTTAGATTCATGGTTCTCAACCTTCCTAATGCTGCGACCCTTTAGTACAGTTCCTCACGTTGTGGTGACCCACAACCATAAAATTATTTTCTTTACTAATTCATAACTGTAATTTTGCTACTGTTATGAATCATAATGTAAATATCTGATATGCAGGATGTATTTAGGTGACCCCTGTGAAAGGGTCATTTGACCCCCAAAAGGGTTGCGACCCACAGGTTGGGAACTGTTGGTTTAGATAATTGGCTAGTTAACAAAATAGCTTCTAATTCTAAGTGGGGGTTCCCTCAAACATTAATTATTTCTTAATCTTATCCTAGGGACTAAAAACTGATGAAAAATTTTTGGTCCAAATAGGAATTTTTTTTTTTTTTGAGACGGCGCCTCAAGCTATCCCCCTGGGTAGAGTGCCATGGCATCACAGCTCATAGCAACCTCCAACTCCTGGGCTCAAGCGAGTCTCCTGCCTCCACCTCCCAAGTAGCTGGGACCACAGGCGCCTGCCACAACGCCCGGCCATTTTTT
>CAUYQV010030085.1:0-34447 GCA_963574575.1 Galagoides demidoff | reverse complement strand
ACTCCTACACTGCTGGTGGGAATGTAAACTAATATGTTCCTTTTGGAAAGACATCTGGAGAACACTTAGAGAACTAAAAATAGACCTGCCATTTGACCCTGCAATTCCTTTATTAGATATATTCCCAGATGACCAAAAATCACATTACAACAAAGACATTTGTATCAGAATGTTCATTGCACCCCAATTCATATTTGTCAGGTCATGAAAGAAGCCCAATTGCCCATCGATCCACGAATGGATCAACAAACTGTGGTATATGTACACCATGGAATACTATGCAGCCATTAAGAAGGATGGAGACTTTACGTCCTTCATGTTCACATGGATGGAGCTGGAGAATGTTCTTCCAAACAAAGTATCACAAGAATGGAGGAAAAAGTATCCAATGTACGCACCCCTATTATGAAACTAATTTATACCTTTTATATGAAAGCTATAACCAAATAGCCTAAGAATGTGGGGGAGGAGGGAGAAGGGAGGGGGGGAATGGGTGGAGGGAGGGGGATCGGAAGGACCATTTTTGAGGTTTGTCTTACAGGGGTACAAGTGAATCTCTCTAAGAGTAGAATAAGTTTCCTAGTTTTAAAGTGAATATGTCACCAGTTGAATCTCACCAGTTACAAGTTATTGCTGCCCACGCAGCCACGCCACTCCCATTACTACCTGATGCTGCAGGATAGCTTCACCTTTCATTTGTCTGTCAACTGCAGGCCCCTAGAAATAATTTCTGGGGCTGATCTCAGAATTAATTATACACCATGAGCCCCAAATGTAGTACTTAAGCCACATTTCCAGAAACCTGGGAACCCCAGATAGACTGGAGGGGAGAGGGAAGTCTTTAGAGCAGGGGTCCTCAAACTTTTTAAACAGGGGCTCAGTTCACTGTCCCTCAGACTGTTAGAGGGCTGGACTGAGGGCCCCGGGACAAGTCAGCTGCTAAGCAGGACCGCAGTCGTGGCAAAACTACCCGGCGGGCCGGATAAATGTCCTAGGTGAGTCACATGTGGCCTGCAGGCTGTAGTTTGAGGGTGCCTGTGTTAGAGTATGGATCCTTAGGGGAGGTTCAATCTTGTGTAGGGCACAGCAGTGAGGTACCTGTCAAAGTAAAAGCAATGAGTGATTGGGAGCACTAAGACTCTTTAAAGGCAGGGGCCATATTTTGTTTTTTTGTTTCAAAGTATAGTGATTTGCATCTAGTAGGTGCTCAATAAATGGTTATTAAACATTCAAGTGTAAACTTCTAAAAAGAAATGAATACTTCAAAAGAAACATCTTTTTGTTAATTGACATCTTTTAAATTCAGGCTTCAAGAACAAAATCAAGAAACTATTGTGGTCCTTTGGGGGAATGGCCATGATGAAGACATAAAAATATTGGCGATAGTGCTCTTGATTTCAGCTCCAACTCAGCCCTTAACTAGCTATGTGCTTATGGAGAAATCAGTCGACTACTCTGTGCATCAGTTGTAGGATGTTTCTAAAAGTATTTTGTTCATATGTTCATTAGTTTATGCACATAATAAAAATAGCTAATGTTTATTTAGTTCCTGACAATTTATAAAGACTCATTTATATCATCTCATTGAAGCCTCCCACAATGTTGTGAGGTAAATATTATTGTCTCAGTTTTACAGATGAAGAAACCAAGGCTCGGGATAAGGAAATAATTTGTACTAGTGCTTAGTAAATCTTTTGACTCAAATCCAGTCCTTTTTCTAAGTACCACCACTCTTTCCGTATAGTAATTACCTGAATGTAAGTGAAGTTTCCCAAGTGTTTGAAAAATCATTCGTTCCCTTAAGTCCTCAAACACCTCTCCTCCAATTATGTTTGATTGTTAATTTACGAAGCACATTTGTTTCCAAATTTCAAGCTAGCTGAAGTTGACTTATTAGGAATTTCACATTCTTGAGGTCTTAATTAACAAGGCTGGCCTTTATTCTTCTGCAATAAGCCTTGGCATTTTGGTGAAGGAAAACGCATATGCCCTGCTGGAAGCTTATGCGGCTTATGAGGGGTTGTACTTTTTAGCTTAGCTAGAAATGGAATCCACCTGCTAATTGAGCTATGCCTATTTTAGCTAACAATATGAAGTACACCTGCCTTTGCTTGAATGTAGATTATGTACATTAGTGCAGATATGACATTCTGAACAAAGAAACCTGCACATATACCTGTTTAGAATAGTTTTTTTTCCATCAGTGGAAAATAATATATCCAATAACAAAATACCAGTTCTACTACTGGACCATTTTACATATATTGTGACCAATCGTATTCTCTTAGCACTTTCTCCCCCTTGGGAATGAGTCCTCAAATGTACCCCTTTTCCCTAGGGCATGGCACACTGGCTATGTTTCCATAATTTAACAAAGTATGAAGGAACTTTGGCAGATATTACTAAATCTGTCAGATTTAACTGCTTGTAAATTCAATTAGATGTGTGTGGGGGGGAACAGCTCTGAAGAATATATCAAAATTCAATTACTCAGCAAATTGGGGTTGTTAGCCTACTCTTTGGGGTAATGTATCAAAAAGAAAACGGTACTTGACACCTACGATCAACTAATTAAATGAATTAGGTCCTGATGGGATAGCTTTTAATATTCACCACCCCTTCAAGTCTATTTGGCCAGAAAACCTGATATGAAAGAGTTCCAGCAGTAGGCATTGTATAAATACGTGCATAGAATAACTAATTAAAATACTGGCAAAACATGTTTTCTTGCCCCCTTCTCATAGAAAGAGCCTGGCTCTAAATTTTTGATACCTTTTAATAAATAATATAGGTGTTGCTAGAAGAATAATTTTATTGTATGCTAAAATACTGCTTCAGTATTAAAATCGTATTTATCATGAATGAAAGTGTTTATAGATGTTAACTGATTATAGTACTGCTCATTCAAAAAACAGGTTTCATATATATATATATATTTTTTTTGTTTTGTTTTGAGATAGAGGCTCACTATGTTACCCTTGGTAGAGTGCCATGGTGTCACAGCTCACAGCAATCTCAAACTCTTGGGCTTAAGTGATTCTCTTCCCTCAGCCTCCCAAGTAGCTGGGACTACAGGCACCTGCCACAATGTGCAGCTATTTTTAATAATATTTCTTAAGAGTTTTAAATGATGTTCATAGAACTTATTATAGTGTGGAGTAACTAAACCAGAGACTACAAACATTGTAAGATGGGGGTGTTTTTTCAAAGTAAATATGTCATTTCATTGACTCATAACTTCAACCAGTTTTGTCATAGGCTTGCTATAATTGAACTGTTTCAAGGCTGCATTTTGTTGTATCTGGATTTCATCCCACAGTAGCGCACGTATTAACAATATCATTTTGCTGTTTTGTAATTGCCTGCCACCCTCCCCACTGCTTGAGCAAATGTTTACTGGGAAGCTTTATTTTTTGTCCCTAGAAGGAGAGGAGGATGGCAGATCTGGTCCTTCTAAGACAGCAGTTAAAAGGAATGGTAGGGATTAGTGTTTTTGCCACTCTCAGCTTTGCTACTATCCTTGCTTGCTCTCTGACTTTGAAAAAGTTACAGCTTCTTTCAAGTCTGGCTTCCTCATCCATAAACTCCCAGTCTCACTCAGTTTAACATTTCCATTCCTTTTTATCTGTGGGCATTCATGTCGTCACACAGTTTTTCCTTACCTCTCTTTGCTCTTTTTCTTTCTATCTGGCTGTCTCTGGGTAACCTTGGTCTTGTAGTCCTTTTACCCTTGGGGCCAACTCCCGTTATTTTTATCGCCTCATGCCTTCTTTTCATTTATGCAGGACAGCTGAGCTGCCTGCCACGTTCTGGTATTTGAGCTGGGGCCCTTTGTTTGATGGCATTGCTTTCCAGTCTCTGTGTCTGTAATGGACAGACCTTTTTATCTGTCAAGGGTCACGAATCCATTGGGGACAAAATGAATTTAGGGCGATATAGAAATAAAAGTTAACCTCATTTATACTTATCTGATTTTTAATTAGAACAGGGAGCATCAAAGTTGCATCTGTGGGTGGTAAATATATTTATTTAACTAGATATTATATTAGATTGTTCCCCGCGTAGCACATCTGATAGGACTGTGGGGTGACAGAGAGGCAGAGTGATGTAGAAAACAAGGAAAATGCTGTAGAACGCAGAAATTAAGGCATTGTTATCATGTGAGCAGGGAATTGGGGAGTATTGACCTTAAAGTTACAATCAGCCTCAATTATCAGCTCTGTAGGTTATCTATGGGAAATTTTCAAGCCCAAGTTAGTTTCTCTTTGGCTTCTAGCATATACTCCTGGGCTGCTTTCCCAATTGGTATGTGCTTGAGGAATACAAACTAATCATAATACTAGCCTGCCAACTTTCATTGGGAGGGAATATCTTCTGTTGAAAGTTTTTTAAAATCATAAGATAAATGATTTATTTTGGATTATCTCTGTCTGCCCTCTTGTATGCAGTGGGTTTACATGCTATAGGAAAGATTTATCGAACATGGTGCTTAAAAGTACAGCTTTGGAGCCAAATAGATTGAATTTAAACCTCAGCTTTATTCTGACTCTTTAACCACAGGCAAGCTACTTCTTGCTCTAAATCAGTGGTTCTCAACCTTCCTGATGCCATGACCCTTTAATATAGTTCCTCATGTTGTGGTGACACCCAACCATAAAATGATTTTCATTGCTACTTCATAACTGTAATTTTACTACTGTTGTGAATCATAAGGTAAATATCTGATATGTGGGGGACCCCCAAAGGGGTCGCGACCCACAGGTTGAGAACCGCTGCTCCAAATGCTGCTGTGGCAGCTCAGAGAGAGATTTTTCGTGGGGTGGGCTGCTGAGTCTGTCTCATTCGGAGAAGACCTGAAATTTTAAATATGAACTGTTCTGAATAATGGCAAATCCTCTAACTCATCTTTCCAGTGACAGTACCAAGAGATGCTGATGGTCCAACGCTAATAAAAAGCAGAGAATGAGGGGGGCGGTGCCTGTGGCTCAAAGGAGGAGGGTGCTGGCCCCATATACAGGAGGTGGCAGGTTCAGAACCAGCCTCAGCCAAAAACTGCAAAAAAAAAAAACCCGCAGAGAATGGGGAGTGAGAAGTTTAATACCTTTGAACCAACTAAACGCTTCTTTTTCTTACTCCTTACTTCAGTGGCTGCCCCCATGGGCACTTTCTATACGTTATTTCTGTCCTTTCCCTTTTTCTTTCTTTCTTTTTTTTAATTGAATGGTAACTATGTACATTAATGCACTTCTGGGGTACAGTGTGGGATTTACAAGGGTACAAGTGAATCTTTCCCTTTTTCTGTTGCTAAGGCTTTGTGTCTTCTCTCCTATTCACCTCTTACGTATCCTTCTATGTGCATTGCCTTTCCCTTTTACCCCACACAACCAATCCCCTGTGCCTCCTTTGTCACTCTCATCCTTCTCTTTGCAGCAGGTGTAATATTGAATTCCAGTGTAGTTAAATTATTTGTTAAGTTTATCAAAGTCAGCTGGCATTCTTCCTTTCTTTGGGATGCTGGGCTGTCCCTTTCTCTCATTCCTTTTCTCTCCCCTGCCCCCACCTCCCCCTATCTCATTCTCTGCTCTCTTTTCTCTCTCCTATGTGTCTGGTGGGAATGGAAATTGGTTCAGCTACTATGGAAGACCATTTAGCAGTTTCTTAGGAAGTTACATACCAAATTGCCATACTGGCTGGGCATGGGGATTCACACCTGTAATCCTAGCAGTCCAGAAGGCCAAGGCAGGTGGATTGCTTGAGTTTAGGAGTTCCAGACCAACTCAGCAAAAGTGAGACACTGACTCTACTAAGAATAGAAAAACTAAGGCAGGAATCTATCTTGAGCCCAGGAGTTCAAAGTTGCTGTGAGCTATAGTGCTGCCTTAGCACTCTACCCAGGGGGACAGAGTGAGACTCTGTCTCAAAAAAAAAAGTAAAAGAAGAATCACCATATGACTGAAAAATTCTACTCATCAGTATATACCAAAAAAATTAAAAACAGTGAATCCAACAAATACATTTATAGGAATGTTCACAGCAGCATTATTTACAATCCCCCAAAGGTACAAATAGCCTAAATGGGTGAATGGATAAACAAATTGTGGCAGACACATGCAGTGGAGTATTATTTCGCCAAAAAGGGAATGAAGCACTACTGCATGTATGCTGTAACTTGGATGAATCCTGAAAATATTGTGCTAAATGAAAGAAGCCAGACAAAATGGGGCACATATTGTCTGGTCTATTTATATGAAAATCCAGAATAGGCAGATCTACAGAGACAGAAAGCATATTAGTGGTTTCCAAGGGCTAAGGTAAGGGAGAAATGATAGAAAAATGCTTACGGGATTAATGACGATATAAGAAAAATGCTTACCTTAATGACAATATAAAGTTTTTTTTTTGTTTTTTTTTTGCAGGGGAGACAGAGTCTCACTTTGTAACCCTTGAGAGACTGCTGTGGTATGATAGCTCACAGCAACTTCAAATTCTAGGGCTCAAGTGATCCTCTTGCCTCAGCCTCTTAAGTAGCTGGGACTATGGGTGCTCACCAGAACACCCAGCTATTTTTAGAGACAAGGTCTCACTTTGGCTCTGGGTGGTCTTGAACCTATAAGCTCAGGCAATCCACTCGCCTTGGCTTCCTAGAGTGCAAGGATTATAGGTGTGAGCCACCCGTAACTCACTTACAGGCATGAGTTTTTGTTCTGGGAGTGATGGAAATGTTTTGGAGTTAAGGACAAATGGTGGTCACATGACATTGTGAATGTACCAAATCCACTAAATTGTTCATTTTAATGATTAATTTTGGCTGGGATGCTGACTCGAGTGGATTGACTGAGCCCAGGAATTGAAGACCAGCCTGAGCAAGAGTGAGACCTTGTCTCTACTAAAAATAGAAAAAGTAGCCAGTGTAGTGGTGGGCATCTATAGTACCAGCTACTCAGGAAGCTGAGGCAAGAGGATTGCTTAAGCCCAAGAGTTTGAGGTTGCTGTGAGCTGAGCTATCAGGGTACCCTAGCCAGAGTGATAGAGTGAGACACTATCTCAAAAAAAGTAGATTTTATGTTACATGAATTTCACTAAAATAAATTTTATTCACATATACAACACAGTCATGTACCATATAACATTACTTAATAATGAACTGCATATACCATGGTAGTCCCATAAGATTATACTATAGCTAAATAATTCCTATTGCTTAGTGAATTACATTGTAGCACAACACGTTCTTCCCGTGTTTGTGGTAATGATGGTTTAAATAAACCCACTGCACTAACAATCATATAAAAGTATGGCAGGTATGATTGTGTATAGTACATAATGCTTGATAATGATAATAAATAACTATTACTGGTTAATATACTATAATTTTTGTTATTTTAGAGTGTATGCCCTTTACTCATTATAAAAAAAAAAAGAAAGAAAGAAAATAACCTTAGGTCCTTCAGGAGCTATTCTAGAAGGCAGCATTGTTTTTATGGTGAATGACAGTATGTTATTGGCCTTGAAGACCTTCCAGTGTGGTAAGATGTGGAAGTGTAGATGTTGTTAGTGCTGATCCTGATCCTGTGTAGGCCTAGGCTAATGTATGTGTTTGCGTCTTAGTTTTTAGCAAAAGTTCAGAAAGTGAAAAAAATTAAATTAAAAAATGTTAAAAACTAGAAAAAGCTTATAGAATAAAGATATAAAGAAAAAAATTATATAGCTGTCAAATGCATATTTTAAGCTCTTATTATAAAAGAGTCAAGGCTTTGCGCCTATAGCTCAGAGGCTAGGGCGCCAGCCACATATACTGGAGTTGGCGGGTTCGAATCCAGCATGGGCTTGCCAAACAACAATTACAGCTACAACCAAAAAATAGCCAGGCATTGTTGTGGGTACTTGTAGTCTCAGCTACTTGGGAGGCTGAGGCAAGAGAATCACTAGACCCCAAGAGTTTGAGGTTGCTGTGAGCTGTGACACCATGGCACTCTATACAGGGTGACATAGTGAGACTCCATCTCAAAAAAAAAAAAAAAAGTGTTGAAAGGTAAAAAATTGAAGTTTATAAAGTAAAAAAAGTATAGTAAGCTAATTTATTACCAAAGAAAACTTTAAAATAAATGTCGTATAGCCTGAGTGTATAGTGTTTATGAAGTTGAATGCCTTCAAGTTTACTCACTGCTCACTCACTGACTCCACTAGAACAAAATTCCAGTCCTAATAGCTCCATTCATGGTAAGTGCCCTATACCCATGTACCATTTTTATCTTTTATGCCATATTTTTCTCTACCTTTTCTGTATTTAGAAATGTTTGGACACATAAATACATTGTGCATACTTGCCTATAGTATCATGCTGTATAGGTTTGTAGCCTCGGAGCAGTAGGCTGTACCAGTGTTTTTCAACCTTGTTCATCTCCTGGCACACTTGAACCTACAGTTAAACTTTGGTGGCACGCTTAAATTATGTTGTTCAAAAAAAAAATGTATACTTACTGTGCTTTGGATTTCTTCTGAAAATAATTTTATTAATGATCTTTAAAATTTTTCACAGCACACCTAAGATCCTCTCATGGCACACCGGTTGAAAAAAACTGGGCTGTGCCATATAGCCAAGGCATGTAGTAGGCCATACCATCGAGGTGTGTATGAGTGTATTCTGATGTTCACACTACGATGAAATTGCTTAATGATACATTTCTTATAATGTATTCTCATTTTTAAGTGATTCATGACTTTCACGCCTAGTCCTTCATACTATATACACAGCCTTCAAAACTGTTAATGATAAGTTGTACTTTACCTTCATGGGACTCTTAATAAAATTCTGTTCATGTGCATATGTACAGGGGTTGGGAAGAAGCAGCTCATAATAATTTTTTTTTGAGATGGAGCCTCAAGCTATCCCCCTGGGTAGAGTGCCATGGCATCACAGCTCACAGCAACCTCCAACTCCTGGGCTCAAGCGAGTCTCCTGCCTCTGCCTCCCAAGTAGCTGGGACCACAGGCGCCTGCCACAACACCTGGCTATTTTTTGGTTGCAGCCGTCATTGTTATTTGGTGGGCGTGGGCTGGATGTGAACCTGCCACCTTAGGTGCCTGTGACTGGCACCTTAGCCACTTGAGCCACAGGCGCCGAGCCGAAACATATTCTTCTTACTAAAGGGTCACAAGAATGGAGAAGCAAATATCCAATATACTCGATACTAATATGAAGTCAGTGGAAGATCTAATTCATACTCACACAGGAGAAAAACTCAATTCAATTCAAGTTGGGGGGGAGGGAAGGAGGGGAAGATGCTGGTGTGCTCCCACTTAATGGGCGCGATGTAAAGATATACAGCACACCTCTTGGGTGCCCCACACAACTACAAGTGCAAATATTGTAACCTAGTTGTTTGTAACCTCACATTAACCTGAAATTAAAAAAAAAAAAAATCTCTGGGAGTCGGAGGTGGGTAGATTGCTTGGACTCAGGACTTTTTTTTTTTTTTTTTGAGACAGAGCCTCAAGCTGTCCCCCTGGGTAGAGTGCCATGGCATCACAGCTCACAGCAACTGCCAACTCCTGGGCTCAAGCGAGTCTCCTGTCTCTGCCTCCCAAGTAGCTGAGACACAGGCACCCGCCACAACGCCTGGCTATTTTTTTTTTTTCAGTTGCAGCCATCATTGTTGTTTGGCAGGCCGGGGCTGCATTAGAAACCGCCACCTTAGGTATATGTGGCTGACGCCTTAGCCACTTGAGCCACAGGTGCTGGGCCTGGGCTCAGGACTTTGAGACTAGCTTGAGTATAAGCGAGACCCCGTCTCTAAAAATAGCCAGGAGTTGTGGCAGGTGTCTGTAGTCCCAACTACTCTGGAGGCTGAGGTGAGAGAATCACTTGAGCCTAAGAGTTTGAGGTTACTGTGAGCTATGACACCATGGCGCTTTACTCAGGGTGACAAAGTGGAACTTTGTCTCAAAAAAACAAATAAAAATTAAAAAATTAAAAGAAAAAAATCCAAGTAAGGGAAAGTTTATTCTGATTTGTTGTAAGATCTGCCAGTGGGGTAGAGGCCAGGCTGGGCCTGGGATGGGGGTTTGGGGATTTGCTCAGCCCCTAGGTGGAGCCACAGGGCCACAGATGAGAGACCTCCTGCTCTGCTGGGCGCAGGAAGGAAATCTGGGAGCACGGGCAAAAGGCACTTTGGAGCCAAGCACAGTGGCTCCCAGGCGCAGTGGCTCATGCCTGTAGTCCCAGCACTTTGGGAGGCTGAGGCAGGAGGATCACTTGGGAGGCTGCAGTGAGCTGCAATGACACCAGAGCACTCCAGCCTCAGCACCAGAGCAAGACCCTGTCTTAAAAAAAAAAAAAAGGCACCTTGAAGATCTTTTCTCACTAACCTATTAATTTGCGGGCACCAGGCATGGCTATAATCCTAGATTGAAAGTCTGACCTACTTAAAATTGAAGAGATGATTTTCAAATTCTTCTTTTGGGAAATGAATTTATGTCTATTCTACACTCATGGGTGTTTTTCTTCTCCACAGAATGACCCACTTTTTCTTGACTTTCTCTCTTGAATTATGGGTCCTGCTTTCAAACGGGTCACTTATTAGTTTTAGGTTTCTTTCTTTCTTTTTTTTTTGAGACAGAACTTCAAGCTATCGCCCTGGGTAGAGTGCTGTGACATCACAGCTCATAGCAACCTCCAACTCCTGGGCTCAAGTGATTCTCTTGCCTCAGCCAAGTAGCTGGGTCCATAGGTGCCCACCACAACATCCAACTATTTTTTGGTTGTAGTTGTCATTGTTTGGCGGGCCCAGGCCGGATTCGAACCTGCCAGCTCTGGTGTATGTGGCTGGCGCCTTAGTTGCTTGATCTATAGGCACCGAGTAGTTTTAGTTTTTATTTTATTTTATTTTATTTTTTTGAGACAAAGCCTCAAGCTGTCCCCCCTGGGTAGAGTGCTGTGGCATCACAGCTCACAGCAACCTCCAACTCCTGGGCTTAAGTGAGTCTTCTGCCTCAGCTTCCCAAGTAGCTGGGACCACAAGTGCCTGCCACAATGCCCGGCTATTTTTTTGGTTGCAGCCGTCATTGTTGTTTGGCGGGCCTGGGCTGGATTCGAATCATCTACCTTAGGTGTATGTGGCTGGTGCCTTAGCTACTTGAGCCTCAGGTGCCAAGCCACATATGTCTTTGTTGTAAAGACATTTGCAACATCTGGGTATATACCTAGTAGAGGGATTGCAGGATCGAATGGTAAGTCTACTTTTAGTTCCTTGAGTATTCTCCAAACTTCTTTCCAAAAAGGCCAAGACAGACTCTTGCTCTGGTGTCCAGGCTAAAGTGTTGTGGCATCAGCCAAGCTAATAGCACCTCAAAGTCCTAGGTTTGAGGACTAGTGATCCTTCTGCCTCAGCCTCCTGAGTAGGTGGGATGACAGGTGCCTGCCACAAACCCCAGCTAATCTTTCTATTTTTAGTAGAGATGGAGTCTCACTGTTGCTCAGGGTGGTCTAGAACTCCTGAGCTTAAGGGATCCTTCTGCCCTGGCCTCCCAGAGTGCTAGGATCACAGACGAGAACCACAGTGCCTGTCCCATCCCAGTGTCTTGACAGCTAGCTTGTTGAGGCCCCCAGTGAGTGGCCTTCACGTGACTTTCAGACAGGCTGGAGGAAGGTCCCTATGTTTACTCAGAGGCCCTGCTGTCCTTGTAACCTGGGCTCTGCACACAGGCCCTGGGGGCCCTCCTCTTACCTTGCCTTCTGCCTTTGCCCAGGCTCGGGGTGGCTGGGGAAATATTACTCTCCCCACGCTGGGCAGTGCTGGCATCGCATGCCCTGTGTCCATTTGGCTTCTTCTGTTCTAGAGCTGAGTCAAGCTGACACAAGAAACAAATCTTCAGTTTAACCAACAACATTTATTAGGTTTAATGGACTCAAGTATACCAATAGTTAATATTTTGGAATGCTTAATTGTCTCTCATCCTTTATTTGCTTAGTTTTCACAACAATCACTGATGAGGCAATCTGGGCTCTGAGTGGGTAGGTGACCTGCCCAAGTAGGAAGTACAATTGTAACATCAAAACAGGAATTTGACTGGAGAGTCCACACCCTTAGCCACCAGGCAGGCTCATGACTTCTTCAAAAATATAAAGAAATGCCCCTTAACTCCACTCTCCACTGATTGTTTTTTGTTTTTTTATTTCAGATTAATATGAGAGTACTGGTGACAGGTTATTTTATTTGCATTTGTTAGGTCAAGTCCCAGTTGTAGTTGGGCCCCTCACCTAGGAAGTGTGCTGTAGACCCTTACATCCTGCACACCAACCCCCTCCCCTCCCCTCAGCTGGAGTTTAACTGTCCTCTTTCCTGGGAGTATTTGTTCATCTGTCAGTTTTATATTAATCTTGGATACATTGGATACTTGCTCTTCCATTCCTGTGATACTTTACTAAGTAGAATGTTCTCCAACTCCATCCAGGTTAATACAAAATATTTAAAGATCTTTTTATGGCTGAATAATATTCCATGGTATATGTATGCCACGGTTTATTAATCCATTCATGAGTTGAGCACTTGGGTTGATTCCACATCTTGGTGATTGAGAACCAAGCTTTGGGGTGGCACCTGTGGCTCAGTGAGTAGGGGGCCAGCCCCATATACTGGAGGTTGGCGGGTTCAAATCCAGCTTCAGCCCCCCCCAAAGAAAAACAACAACAGAACTGAGCTTTGATAAACATTCTTATGCAAGTGTCCTTATGGTAAAATGATTTTATTTCTTCTCAGTAGATACCTAGTAATGGGACTGAGGGATCAAATGGAAGATCTACTTTTAGTTCTTTGAGTATTCTCTATACTTCTTTCCAAAGAGGCTGTATTAGTTTATAATCCTATCAACAGTGTAAAAATGTTCCCTTCTCTCCACATCCATTCCAGCATTTACAGTTTGGGACTTTGTGACGTGGGCTATTCTCACTGTGCTTCACTAATTTTTAAAAATTGTGGCTGGGGGTGTGGCACCTGTTACGGTGTCAGCTACATGTACTAGGGCCGGTAGGTTCGAATCTGGCCCAGGCCTGCTAAAACAACAACAACAACAACAACAATAGCTGAGCGTTGTGGTGGGCGCCTATAGTCCCAGCTACTTGGGAGGCTGAGGCAAGAGAATCGCTTAAGCCCGAGAGTTTGAGGTTGCTGTGAGCTGCAATCGTTTAAGCCCGAGAGTTTGAGGTTGCTGTGAGCTGCAACACCACAGCACTCTACCCAGGGTGATGTAGTGAAACCCTATCTCAAAAAATAAAAAAAATTGTGGCTGGGTGTGGTGACTGATGCCTGTAATCCTAGCACTCTGGGAGGCTAACGCAGGTGGATTGCATGACCTCAAGAGTTCAAGACCAGCTTGAGAAAGAGCAAGACCTCATCTCTCAAAATAGCTGGCAGTTGTTGCAGACATCTGTAGTCCCAGCTACCTGGGAGACTGAGGCAAGAGGATCACTTGAGCCCAAGAATTTGAGGTTGCTGTGAGCTATGATGCCACAGTACTCTACCAAGGGCAACAAAGTGAGACTGTCTAAATAAATAAATAAAAAATTAAAATTGTGATATAAATGGAACACAAACATGAACATAAGTATAAAACAGTACAGACGTGAACGTCATCACCAAGGTCAAGGGCTGGAATGCTTAACGCTCTCCACCTCCACTTTTTTTTTTTTTTTTGAGACGGAGCCTCAAGCTGTCCCCCTGGGTAGAGTGCTGTGGCATCACAGCTCACAGCAACCTCCAACTCCTGGGCTTAAGTGAGTCTCCTGCCTCCACCTCCCAAGTAGCTGGGACCACAGGCACCTGCCACAATGCCTGGCTATTTTTTGGTTGCAGCCATTATTGTTGTTTGGCAGGCCCAGGCTGGATTCGAACCTGCCACCTTAGGTGTATGTGGCTGGTGCTTTAGCCACTTGAGCCACAGGCGCTGAGCCCCCACCTCCACTTGATCTGGTGACAACCCTCCCCCTTCCATAGAGAGATACCCACTACCCTGACTGTTGTGATAATCACCTTCTTGTTGTCTTTAAAGCTTCACTGCCTACCGATGTTTTCTGAGCCGAGTGTCAGGTCTTTGTGGGCACGGCTCTGTTCTATATGCATCCTGGTATGTCTTCTTTCCTTTCCTCAATGTCATGAAGCTACCCGGGGGTGGTTTTCTTGACTATGTGGTATTCCATTGATGAGTATACTACAATTTACCAATCCAGTCTACTGCTGATGGCCGTCTGGGCTGTTTCCAGTTTGGTGATTACAACAGAGTTGTCAGGAACCATTTTAAGCATCTGGGTGCACTCAAAACAGAGGATTTATGCCTAGCAGCAGAGTTACTGATCAAAGGGTCTTTAGCAATTATTTTCAACTGTTGTCAAAAAAAGGTTGTACCAACTTATACTCCCACCATCAGTGGATAAGAGTCTCCTGTTGCTTCATATCCTATACTCCATACGGACACAAAAAATAACAAAATGGGTAAGAGGTCACGTAGTAACAGCATAAGAATATTTAAAATGAAAAGTAATGGCTTTTTACAGAAAGGTTATCACTATCAACAATTTCATGAGTATCTTCCCATAAAAATTAGGAAATTACTTAAATAATGTATTTAAAGATTTAAAAAAAGAAATGACAGTTTGGAGCAGCACCTGTGGCTCAGCGGGTAGGGTGCTGGCACCATATACCAAGGGTGACAGGTTCAAACCCGGCCCCGGCTGGTTAAAATACCAGTGACAACTGCAATCAAAAACTAAAAATTAGCCAGGCCTTGTGGCAGGTCCCTGTAGTCCCAGCTACTTGGGAGGCTGAGGCAAGAGAATCGCTTAAGCCCAAGAATTAGAAGTGGCTGTGAGCTGCAACACCATGGCACTGTACCAAGGGTGACAAAGTGAGACTTTGGGGCGGTGCCAGTGGCTCAAAAGGGTAGAGCACCAGCCCTATATGCCAGAGGTGGCGGGTTCAAACCCAGCCTCAGCCAAAAACTGCAAAAAAACAAAAAGCAAAAAACAAAAACAAAGTGAGACTCTGTCTCAAAAAAAAAAAAAAAGACAGTTTGTGGATATTTCTAAAGAAAAGAGGGAAAATTAAATATAATGACCTAAATATCTGCCATAGGTGACTCAATTATCTCTGTTGATTTAAGCCATTCATAGAACACTCAGTGAGCACCCACCATGCGCTAGACTCTCTTCTAGGAGCTTGGGGTACAGCGATGATTAAAAAGCTTTAGGTCAGGCATAGTGGCTTGCGCTTGTAATCCTAGCCCTTTGGGAGGCTGAGTGGAGCGTGTATTGCCCGAGCTCAGGAGTTCAAGACCAGGCTGAACAAGAGCTAGACCCCATCTCTAAAAAAATAGCTGGGTGTTGGGGCGGGTGCCTTTAGTCCCAACTCCTCCAGAAGATGAGGCAAGAGGATTGCTGAGTCCAACAGTTTGAGGTTGCTGTGAGCTATAATACTCTGACACTCTACATACACAGGGCAACAGGGTTCTCCAAAAAAAAAAAAAAAAAAAAACCCAAACCAACCAAACAACAACAACAAAAAACCCTTGGAATGGGCAGCACCTGTGGCTCAGTGAGTGGGGCGCCGGCCCCATATACCGAGGGTGGCGGGTTTGAACTCGGCCCCGGCCAAACTGCAATTAAAAAAATAGCCAGGTGTTGTGGCACCTGTAGTTTCAGCTACTTGGGAGGCCTGAGGCAAGAGAATCGCCTAAGCCCAAGAGCTGGAGGTTGCTGTGAGCTGTGATGCTACAGCACTCTACCGAGGGCAGCAAAATAAGACTGTTTCTAAAAACAAAACAAAGAAACAAACAAACAAAACCCTTGGAAAAAGGTGTGACCATCCTTCATAGAAATTGAATTCCTGCCCTATACAGTTCAGTTGGGGAAGATATGATAAATAGACACGTAAAATGTACGTGAAATGGTGTTAAGTGCTAAGGAGAAAAATGAAGGAGAAGGATAGGCAGCACTGGGGGTGGGCGGGAGACTGCAATTTCAGATAAGAGAGACCAGGGAAGTCCTGATTTATAAGGTGTTGTTTGCCTGCAAGAGTGGTGGGGCAGACGAAGGAGCACGTGCAAAGGCCCTGAGGCACATCAAGTGCATTGAAGAACCATCTGGGAGGCAGGAGTGACGGGAGCTATGTGAGCAGGGGGAGAGGGTGCTATGTGAGGATAGAAACACCACCGCTGTGATTGTGGGGCAGATTCTTGAATGCCTTCGTGAGAAGTGATCATATCTGAGATTTATGTCCAAGGTGGAGCCTGCATATTTCCTGATGGTTTAGAGGAGGGGTGTGAGAGAAAGAGGGGAGTCAAGAGCAATTGGAAGGAAGGGATAGCAGCTCACTGAGAGAGGGAGGCAGGGGTGGTGGTGGTGGTTCTGACAGCGTATCTAGACGAGGGCAGCGTGAGATGCCTGCCGCACTGGAGCAGGAGTGGGTGTAGACAGAGGATTCACCGGTCTGAATTTAGGGGAGAGGTCAGGTTGGCCAGAGGTACGTGTGGCATAGATGGATTTAAAGTGATGAAACAGAGTGTCCTCAGGTGTCCAAGCGCTGTGGGAGGCTTCTCTGAAATTCTGAGAGGAGGGTGGGAGGTAGAACCTGCACAGGCGGGAAACACAGAACAAGGGAGAACAAGGAGGAAGCGTTTCCAGAAGAGAAGCATCACGTGTACTCAAACCGCCCAGAGGCCCGGGAAAGTTCTGACAAGGGAAGATTGAATGCAGCAACTTGAAAGGAATTAGTGGTAGGATGAACAACTAGAACGGCATGGGTTCAAAGGAGAATGGAAGGAGGGGAGAGGGGGCACGTATTTATTAATTTAACAGGCAAGGTCTCACTCTGTCACCCAGGCTGCAGTGCAGTGGCATGAACATAGCTCACTGCAACCCAGAACTCCTTGGCTCAAGGCGATCCTTCTGAAGGGCCGAGATTACAGGTGTGAGCCACTTGCACCTGGCCAGAAGGTATGTGCACAAACAGCTCTTTTGAGAAGTTGTGCTGAAAGGGAGCAACAGAAATGGCCTAGTAACTTGAGGGGAAAGCAAAAAACAATGTAAAATGGGAAAGTGAGAGACTGTGGCTAAAATAATCCCCTGGGGACCCCCCCATCCTTGAAAACAGGACAACATCATGGATAATCACCCAGGGCAGTGGTTCTCCACCTTCCTAATGCCACGGCCCTTTAATACAGTTCCTCTGGGTCAAGACCCACAGATTGGGATCTGTTGACACAGGGGAAGCATTTTCTTTCTATGGAATTAGGACACAATAATATTGGGGCTGTTAGCCACACCCATTTGCCACAGGTGTAGCTGTTCCTGATCACTTTTCCCCCTCTGGAAAGGGTCAGCCTACTGAATGCTAAATCACTCAGCCTACTCCTCCAGCCCCCAGGAGTATCTCTAGTCCAGCGTGTGGCTTGAGTCAGTGGCTATGTGGGTCCCTGATCTGGCTCTGCCTCCCAGACTACAGGGCAGTGGCCAGATCATTGCACAGTACACATACCCTGGAACCCTTCATGCTGGGGCTCAAGGGATCCTCCCACCTCAGTTTCTCAGGGAGCTGAGACAATCAGTCACCACATTGGAAGATCCTGAACTTTTTATTTATTTATTTATTTATTTATTTGAGACGGAGCCTCAAGCTATCCCCCTGGGTAGAGTGCCATGGCCTCACAGCTCACAGCAACCTCCAACTCCTGGGCTCAAGTGAGTCTCCTGCCTCCGCCTCCCAAGTAGCTGGGACCACAGGCGCCTGCTACAACGCCTGGCTATTTTTTGGTTGCAACCGTCATTGTTGTTTGGTGGACCCGGGCAGGATTCGAACCCACCACCTTAGGTGTATGTGGCTGGTACCTTAGCCACTTGAGCCACAGACACTGAGCTGGGACTGGTTTCAATGAGTCCAGTACTCTACTGCTTTTATCCTCCTTATGGGGTCCAGAAGTCCCTTGCTGACTCTCTGTGTTCCCAAAGAGATGTTTCTGGGTAGATCTCACCAGCCAGAGATGCCTGAACTCTCCTTTCCCTGGACTCACCGTGCCCAGTTGCAAGGAAGCTGTTACTCGGCTGCCATCTTGCTCCTAATCCCTAAGCCTGCGTGTATTTTTAATGACGTTTGACTTCAGTCTGTCTGAGCATCCTCCCCCCCCCCCACCCCCCACCTTCCCCAATGCACACATACTTGGAACCTGCTGCTTGCAGACGACCCCTCTGTGGAGCCCTAGGTGTGGCCTGTGGTTCAGTGTTTGAGTGTTGAATTTTACGCTTACTACATAGAACCTGGTGATTCAAAGCACATGTTAAGTCTAGGAGACCTGTCTGCCCCACATGCTCTAACTCCCTGGTCCAGACCACGGCTCTCCTGTGGGGACTGTCTGGCCCTAAGTGGGAGGGCTAGCCTCTGGTCAGGCACCCCAGGTAGCATGGCTCCCTCTTTCTGGGGCACTGGTACGCACCAGAACTTCAGATGTGACGGGGTGTGCCCCACTCTGACGCTATTATTGGACTCTTCCAGATACCACATAGGTAGCCTTATGGGGACTTGGAGAGGAGCAAGTGGGAAGAGGTTGCAGTACTGTTCCACGTGGTGTGTATTTGGCCCAAGGCCATTCAGCCAGAGCAGGTTGCAATAACTGTCAGACCAAATAGCCGGCTGTCTGTGCGCTGGCTATGCCTACTGCTGGGCCCAACTTGGCTTCCTTTCCTGTGCTCTTTCCTGCTTGCAGAGACAGGCAGGGTTGAAGAGGGGTGCTTGTCCTGATTGAGGCTGTTTCTAACCTCTTCTTTGGGGCTCTTTGCTCAGAGTTCCCCTTCTATACCCACTTGCCTGGCAGTGGTGTTGTTGGGCGCATGGGCTGCTCCAACTTCCCCTGGTGAGCTCTGAGCAAAGAACTGCCTCCTAGTGCTCACCGAGTGAGCAGGTGAGGGTGCACCACTGCCTGGCAGCACCCTGTGGCCCCATCTTGCTGTTCTGGGGTTCCATTGGGCAGCCTTTCACAGTTTGGGGCTCCCTCTGCATGATAGAGAGCAGCTGGGTGGTGGGTGCCTCTGAAGCCAGCTGCACTGGGTGGTGGAGGGGGTCTGCCATGGAGGTGCCTAAGGTCAGAGGGGACACAGGCTGGGGAGGGGTCTCTCTCCTGACCTGGCACTGCCAAGAGGGTGCTTGCTGAGGGCTTCTCAGCTGGGCAGCCCGCCCAGGCTGTTAAAGCCACAAGAGAACAATTATTTTTTTTCCAGGGATGACCATGGAGTGTGGAGTCATTTGCAAAAGGGCCATTGCTCAGTACTGGACTTAGGTTCTCCCAGTTTTTCCCCAGGTGGAACATTAGAACCCTCTGTGACAGGCTTTAGCCATGGGGATTTGCCAGGCTTTCTGAATGGGTCCAGCTCTAGATGGCAACTGGGTTTGGCAACACACATTGAAGAGAAGAAAACAGAATAGAGTAAGATTTGGCTCAGGATTGATGTTATATGTGGTTCAGCTTTTATTTTCTTTGATTCATGGAAATTAAACCATATTCTCCTTTGACTTCAGTTAATTTTATGTTGGAAACAGATTTCCTTCAAGTCTTTGAACAGCATGCCCATCGTTCCCTCAGCTCTTGGTTTTGAGTTGTTGTATAGTAGCTGTGTTCCGTGTTTCGTTCTCATCCCTCCTGCGTTTGTTGTTTCTGTGTTTCGTTCTCATGCCGTGTTCCATGTTTCCTTCTCTTCCCTCCTGCATTTGTTTTACCTTGGCTTCTTGGATTTTGTTCAGTGATGACTTAATAGGGACAAACTACCTTGACCGTATTGTTTATGATTTGAACAGTCTGTTTGTGGTCCCTCCTGTCTCATCTGCTGTTGCCCAGGCACTTGCTGGGGACGTAGGACACAGGGAATAGCACCCCTTGTCTGTCCTTGGGGTGGGAGGTGGCCTAGTGTAAGGAGACTGTCAACTGCTGCCAGCCCTTTGTAGCTGTGACTTAGCACAGACTGTTGGCAGCCACTTTACCTGACTAAGCTCCCTTGCCTCACTGTGTGTAAGGGGTCTCTTAATCCTCTGTTCAGAATTTTTATGTTTAAATGAGGAAATTCAGATGAGAATGCCAAGATTCTATTGCTACAGATGAAAAACCCTAGTCCGGCATGGTGTCGCACACCTGCAACCCCAGCACTCTGGGAGGTCGAGGCAGGAGGATTGTGTGAGGTCTGGAGTTTGAAACTAGCAAGAGTGAGACCCCATTGCTCCTAAAAAATAGAAAAATTAGCTAGGTTTTTTGGCAGGGAGTCTGGATGATCACTTGAGCCTAGAAGTTTGAGGCTGCAGTGAGCTACAATGACGCCAGTGCACTCTAACTGGGGTGATGGTGAGACTCTGTTTCCCCTCTCAAAAAAAAAAAAATCCAAGAATCTTAATCTTACTGTGGAAGCTGTGTACTCCTCCCTTTTCATGCACACCCCTTCTGATGAGAAGTTTATCTATCTGTGCCCCAACCTCCAACCCTGCACAGGCCACAGACAAGACTCCTGTTCTGGGCAAAGACAGTGCAGTGTGGCCTGGAGTCCGGGTCCAGGCCTCTGTCCCATTAGGGCAAGACAGTTGCTTTGCAGCAGGAGTGCTGCACTGGGCCATGGGTGTTTCACTCCCTTACTGATGGATGCTATGGGAGCAGGTGTTAAAGACCCCTTCTGAATCAAGGAAAACTGGACAAACACGTTTTGAAATTAAAACAGACCAACAAGGACCATGTGTGTGCCGAGAGTTTCCCTCTTGGTCAGAGCTTAGGAGCCTGAGTGAGAGGATGTAGAAGATTGTGTGCCTTTCAGGGCTATGAACCAGAGACGGGCCACCTCTCAATTGCTAATAGATGCAATAGTGAAAAACACTGTGTGGTTTCTGCCTGTTCTCAGCCCCCGGGAAAAATGAGAGTGAAGAGCAGTGGCCATTGGGTGGGTCTGCAGTGTTGCAGCTTTTCTCAGGATTGAGTCATCGCTCCTGTTGGCGGAGCTTCCGCCCCTCAGTGGCCGAGCATGGCAGAACACTTTACTTTTTCATCCCTGTTGGGCTGGAAACTCCCTTGAGCCTATCTTCAGCTGATAACAGCTAGAATTATGAGAAAATGGCCACCAGTGAAAGAGCAGTGCACAGTGGGTAATTTATTTTTACTTTTTGATAAAATTCTAGGAAAAATAAAAGCCATGCACCAAGCCTGCTAATTTGCCAGCATGTGGTCTGAGGGTAAGGTAAGATTATGTGATGTGTTAAGGGACATTTGGTCTTTTGTCCACCTGTGAAGATTACTCAGGTTTTTGGAGAATCATTTTGCTTAGGGTCATTGTCAAAGTCATCTACGGGGAACAGGAATGAGGCTCATCAGGCACCTGGAAGTCTTTCATTGTCCTGTGTGTAGCCATTCAGGCTGCGTCTTCACAGCTGGAAGGAAGAGGCTGTGAAGATGGCTTGTTTAGCCTCAGCCACCTTTAGAGATGTGCCTGCAGCAGCTGGACTACAACCATCTGCTGGTGAGCCTCCCCTGCAGGCCTCCCATCCTTTCCCCTGGGAGGAAGGTCCCCTTGTTAACTGTGAGGAAGAGGAACACAGGCCAAGCAGTGGAGCTGGGCTCTTAGTCAGCTAATCTGCTGAAGGTGCAGCAGAGGGAGGGAGGTTTGGGTTTAGGGGATGGTTCATCTCTGCCGTTCTGTCTTCATCTTTGGGAACAGAAGACAAGTTAACCCAGTGACAGTCCCTGCCAGGTGGTAGGCAAACGAACAGTAGTGTGGCTGGGAGCTTTGGCCAAGAGCTGGTGTTTGAATTTGCCCTGGTGCCTGGCTCTGCCACCCTAGGCCACATCCCTGGTTTTTACACTGCCCTAGCCTCTGGACAGTAGTGCCCAGGTGACCAAAATTGGCCCCTGACCTGAGGGGATGGGAACACAGTGGCTTGTGACTTCCTCTTTGAAGCCACTTCCTTTTGCTATGGAAATTCAGAAGCGGACCCAGGGCTTGTGTCACTGGTGCCCGGCTTCCTGGAGTGGCTGCCTCTGTGGCTGCAGGCTTGTCTGCTATCTGCTGTGTGTCCATAGTTTCCCCTCCCATGCCGGATTCTGTCTGTGTCATGTGTTTAGATACCATCCTCCCTGCCACCTTCTCCTTTCCTCAGGGAAAGGCTTGTGTATGAGTCATTGGTAAATGGATTGTCTAAGTCACTTAGCATAACACAAGAATAAGGCGACTCTGGTAGCATGTGCCTTTGTACAACCCAGTTATACAGTGTTTAAATGTGTGCAGAAGATTTCCTTTCTGATCACCAAATGAGAGTGTGGAAGGGAAGAAAAAATAAGACGCCTGCTTTTCCTTGTCCTTCGTGTTAAAATATCTTATTCCTCTGGTTCTGTGTCATTAAAGAATTCAAACGTGCCTTACAAATGTGTATATTTTAAAACTACAAACTAAACAAGAATGCACAGATCTGTGGATAAAGATGCTTAAAGACATTGGGTGATCTATCTTTTCAGGGCGGCATGTGAATTCGGTCGCCCTGCAGAAGACTAGGAGGAACGGGTTTATTTTGAATATGTGAGCAGTGCTTGCCTGTAGTGTTAATATCACAGCTGAAGGAAGAGGCCTTCAGGTGGCTCAGAACACGCCTTGAGATGTGTTCAGACATTGGCTTATGCCTGTTACTCTCTTTTCTTCTTTTTGATCTTTAAAGTGTGGTAAAGTACATACACCATAAAACGTATCATCTCAGCCATCTCTAAATGCACAGTTGAGTGACACTAGGTACATCTGCATTGCCATGCAGCCGTCACCACTATGTCTCTGCAGGAACCTCTTCATCTAGCAAAGCTGAAACTATGTCATTGGATGCTAACTCCCCATCGCCCTCTCCCTAACCCCTGGCAACTGCCATTCTATATTCTGTCTCTGAATTTGACTTCTCTGGGTACCTCATGTGAGTGGAATCATATAGTATTTGTAGGTTTTTTTCAATTAGCATAATGTTCTCAAGGTTCATCTGTGGTATAGCATGTGCCACTCTCCTTCCTTTTTAAAGCTATATAATATTCCATCATTCATTCATGGACAGATACTTGGGTCCTGGCTCTTGTGAAGAGTGCTGCTGTGAGCGTGGGTATACAGGTATCTCTTGACCCTGCTATCCATTCTCGAGGGGCTATCCCCACATGTGGGTTGGGGGGAGTTGGTAATTGTGGCAATTGGTGCTTATGTCTGTGAGTTGGGAAAATCACTCTGCTTAACAAGAGGTTGAGCTGTGTCTTGGGATCACAGGGAGGGCAGGGAGGAAGCTTCAGACATGAAGTGGGTGGAGTGGCCCCTCTTCCCTGGCTGGTTCTCCTTTCATGTGGTATTCTGCATGTGTGCCATGCAGAGGCTGAGAAAACCCATGTGTGTCTTATGGTAGCCCTCACCCCAGCCATCTGTGTACTGCTAGTTGATTCTTGTTGACCTGGGATAAGTAACTTAATCTCTTGGTGCCTCAGTTTCCTCTTCCCTCAAATGGGAATAAAAGTAGTACCTGCCTCATAGGGCTCTACTGAGGGTTCCCGGCATCACTGCAATTAACAGTGCCTTCTGAGTGCACAGTGAGCAGCATGGGAGTGGCCATGATAAAGATAGGCCAGGCTGGCTTGGTGTCTGTAGCACAGTGGTTACAGCGCCAGCCACATACACTGAGGCTGGTGGGTTTGAACTTAGCCTGGGCCAGCTAAACACCAATGACAACTGCAATAGAAAATAGCTGGGTGTTGTGGCATTGTGGCAGGCACCTATAGTCCCAGCTACTTGGGAGGCTAGGGTAAGATACTTGCTTGAGCCCAAGAGTTTGAGGTTGCTGTGAACTGTGATGCCGTGGCACTGTCCGAGGGTGAAAACTTGAGACTCTGTCTCAAAAAAAAAAAAAGAAAGATAGAAAAAGATAGGCTGGGCTGCTGGTGAGTCCTGGAGTCTAGAGTTTAACTTGCACTGTCAGGGTGTTGCCTGGTCTAGGCACCTCCTCAGAGTCACCTGCTTGTTTTCTAAGTGTCCTCCGGGATGTGCTGGTTGCTGCTTCTTGTCCCCTTACAGGAGTTGCAGGGGCGGGGGTGTGGGCCCAACCGGGGAGCCTAGGTTTTTCTGAATATTCACTTATAAACTATCTTCTTCATTTTCATTTTAAACCAAACATGCTCTTTTAAGTGGAGATTTATTTTTCATTCTTCAAATGTTTTTTGGTTGAAGACCATGTACTGCCTACATTCACTTTTGTACCCCCTGTGTTTTCTAGTACCAGAAACCCTAGAAGTTTCAGGAATGTAAAGAAATATTTAACTTAAATAGCAAAAAGGGCACCATAATTAGTGCTGTGCTCAGTCATTTCTGCATTTCTCGTGTTCCTTAAATAACTGTATTGTCTGATAACACACAATATAAAGAGCAATTGTGAAAAACCGACATTTACATATACTTAAAGTCTTACTGAGAATGTAATGTTGGCATCAGATCCTGAGTACAGCTGCAGCAGCAGGCTCCACACACGCCTGCCTGTTGGTTCATACCTGGTGCATGCTGGAGGGAAGATGTCAACCCCTGGGGTCCTGGGGGGTGTGGTTGCAGGAGACCCATTTTCTTGTCTGTAGCTAACTACTCTTTAGAGCAGCAGTATGTAAACTCCCTGTTCGAGGGTTTTTATGGGAATGGGCTCCCTGCTAGCAGAGAGAATGGTGCTGCCCCTCTGGCTTTGGAGCTCCTAGAGCCTGAATCTGGAGGCAAGGACCTGTGTGTTTTTCCAGAGTGGGCTCTGAGAATTGGGGTAGGGGGCACTGTCTACCCCATCCCTGGTGAGCACCTTGGCTTTGGGCAGGGTCCCACTCTCTCTGGCTTTCAATTTCCACATCCCCAAAGTCAAGGAAATATGCTGCCTGGTTGGTTCTCTGGAATGAGTAGTTACTTTTGGGTAAGAGGTGGCCTGCTATTGGCAGCAGCAAACAGGAATGAAACCCAGAAACAGGGCATTTGCCAGAACAGCAGCACTGAAGTGTGATTGTGCACACGTACCCGTCCCCCTGGGCACTGTGGGAACCCTCAGACCTGTGGGGAGACCTGGAGTTCCGTGGATGCTGGTGCTGCAGACACAGCCTGTGCCGAGGAGAATGCGGCTTCCATCGCCTCATCCCTCGACTCACCTGGCTTTGTGCAACACGTTGCTTTCCATGTGGGAAGATGTCAGGCCCATACCCTTCATAAAGCGTCTGCTTTCCCAGACTCTCCTGGTGTTCTCATAACCCAAAGGGTTGTCTTTACCTGCCCCATGCACCTGGATGCCTTCTAGAGACAGCTAGAAGCTCCCAGCTATGACAGGCAGAATGTAGCTGTCACAGTGCTCACTGGTAGACAGCTCTTTTCAGATGATAGCACTCCTGTCATTTGGACATTTGTCAGAGATCAAGGGTTTTAGTATTAATAGCTCTAATTGCTAACCTTTGAATCTGAAAAAGTTTCAAAATAGCATCTATTTCGATGCTATTTCGAATGGAGATGGTCGGTCTTAGGGCATTGAGAATGATGTCTCCTGAATTTGCCAGAAAATATTTAACCTCTAGGATACCACTCACCAGTACCGGGGCGTGTGTGGCAAGGAGGGTGTGGGAAGAGCGAGGGCAGTCATGGCTCTGACTTGGCCATGAAGCAGAGCAAGCAGGTGGAGTAGTAGGTGTTGGGATGCTGCCTTCTGGGCCATGAGTCCCAGAGATGACCCTTCTCTCTTTGTGTGTCTAGTGACTGTGCGATTTAGTGCCTAGACATAGGTATTTTGAGAATGAAAGAGGACTGTAGTTACCAATCTGGACTTTGTTTATCTATATAACCAAATCACCACAGCTACGTCATCAGCCCAGCACTGGGTAATAAAAGCTGAGAGTAACCCTCGGCCTCTCTGAGAAGGGGCTTTCTGTTTCTTGCCACCAGAATTATGTTGTCATAAACATGTAGACTTTTAGTATTTTTTTCTCTAAACGTTGTGTTGTGTTAGTATCTAGAGAAGTTAGATGCTGTGAACTCTCGTGTACTGCCTACCCACTGAAGTTTTATCATGCTGGGGGCAGGGGTTGGTGTACTTAGAAGCGAACCTCAAATGATGTTCTTCTTGCCATGCTTACCTCAGGGGAGATGTTAACCTGTGTCAAGGTTCTCAGGTGGGATGAGAGTGTAATGGTTAGTTAGAGACTAGGGCACTTGGAGAGGAACTAGGTGGCATATGAAATGCCAGGAGCAGGTGGTCAATTTTATGCCAAGGTTGTGGTGTTTCTGAAAAAGCGGCTTCTAAACTTACAGTGAGAAGCATGAGTTCATCCACGTTTACCTTGGGCCACCTCTGGCCATGTGCCTGTGGGCCTAGAGGACAGGTCTCCAGTGAGGTCAGGCTCCTCTTCTACTGGCTGATCTATAGGGAGAGGGCCCTGTGGGGCATCCCAGGCAGGACTCTGCGGACAGCCTCTGCAGAGCTGGGTGGTCTGCCTACTGTGCTGTCTGACTTATTCATTGTGTTATACTTAGATCACCACATCTATCGAGGCCCCCGTCTCTCACTCCCCTACCTCCCATCTCCCTGTCCTTGAACCCTGGTTCTCAAAGCATCCTGGTGCTGCTTGTCAGCAGGTAGTCACAGCCCAGACCCCCTGAATCTGAACCTTTGGGGGTGGGGTCAGCTCAGAGATCGGCACTTCTAGTTCCTTCCCACCCCCACTGCCCAGCCCCTACTGTCTGCAGGTGCTGGGCTGGGCTCAGGTTCCTGGCAGGCAGGCCCAGCCATTCCAGGAGGTTTGTCCGAAAAGTCATGTCTTCCTGTGTATCCCTTGGTTACCTGCATGTCTGGTGTGCAAAGTCAGTCCTACTTCTGTTCTGTACTGTGGTGATAGTGAGACGGGCAGCCAGCTCAGAGTCTCCAGGGCACTTTAGCCCATGCCTCCACTGCTGAGGTTTGGGCTTAGATGTTTACCTGGTTTGGTTTTGTGTTTTAGAGATTTTTATCTATAGCTAGCCTGTTTATTGAAAGCCACCTACCTTGGCATGGTGTCCAAGGTGCCTCGGGTGGTGTTGGGTACAGTGCTGGGGGCCATGCAGGTGTCTCTGGGCCTTCTTCGTGGTGCTGGTTTTGTATGGACTTGGACGTTTGAAGCAGCTACAGAGAAAGTGACAGGTAGCACTTCTGCTTTCTCACCTGTCTGTCCAACCCCTCTGGGAAGTGTGCCTGTTAAAGACGCTTGCCCCTCAAGTTTTTATTATCCTGAGATTAATTGGGAAGAGAGAAAATGGCGTCCACTCCTGTGCAGGCTGCTTTGGGCACCACAAGTGAACCCCTTTCTGGCATTCCTTGAGGTTTTGCTTTCCCGTGAGGGCTTTTTTCTCCTCTGGTCCTTATTGATCTGTAGCTGTTTTTTATCTTGAGTAAAAATAAGCACTTTTTCTTCTCCTCTTCCTGGGCTAGGACTGAAAAAGACAGTCTGTACTTCTGTTTGCAGGCTTTGTGTTTCTGTAGAGAAATTGATCTGCTGAAAGGCAGAGTGATTATTTTTCCCTGCCTTTTCTTGTATTGTGTTAGGGAGTCCTGGAGGAGGAGGGCTGGAAGGAGTCTCTGCTGATCCTGGCCCCAGGTCTGAAACTTGTTCTCGCCACTCACATCTCCCTATGCTTTGTCACCCCTCTTCCCTCCTCCAATTTTCTTTTTTTGTTGTTTAATAGCTTAATTTAAGTATGAACAATATTTTTATTCCTATATGGATCTGATGGCTACTGTCCATCTCCCTTCCCCACCAGGTTGGAGTGAAGCAGGCCTTCACCCTGGTTCTCATAGTGTCCCGCTGCTGGTAGTCGCAGCCCAGACTCCTTGAATCTGAACCTTTGGGGGTGGGGTCAGCTTAGAGATCCCACTGCCAGCTGCTTCCTACCCGCAGCTGCCCAGCCCCTACTGCCTAGGGAAGCTTGCTCCTGTGTCCCTGTGTGGCCTTGGGGAAGCTTGCTCCTGTGTCCCTTAAATACTCAGGGCCTTTTATTAAGCAGGCACCATAGACTGGATTTTAGATGAGAGGGGAGCAAACTGTTGTCAGGGAGTAGATGCATTTAGGTAAAGGAAAGGCACTGAAACAAATGGTTACGGGGCATTGTGGCTGAACTAATACACAGGCGTGTTCTAGGTTCCAGGGAGGGGAAAGGCAGGAAGAAATCCTGGGGTGGGGAGCTCCACATAGCTCAGTGCTGCCTCCAGCATCTAGGGAGAGGGTTATGGCTAGAAATGCAACTGGTAAGGAGTGGAGGTGAGAATCACTAGGGCCGGTGTCCTGGGCTAAGGAGCCTTGAGACTTCATGCGCTGTAGGATTGCTTGGGGATGTCCCCCTGGCAGCACTGTGTAGGAGGAATCCCATGGGGAGGACAGGCTAGAGGCAGGTGGGCTGTTGGGAGTCTGTCACCAGAGTCCAGGTGAGAGGGGAAACGGGCCTTCTGCTGTGGCCATGTGACTTGGGAAGGGGGTGGCTGGAGTTAGAGGAATAGGAGGCAGAGACCATGGGGCTGGGCAGTGCCGGGGAGAGGGCAGGTACAGGTGTCAGGGTCACTGAACTGGGGCAGCTGGCAGATGAGGGCACTCAAATTGATGCTGTCTGTGCACCATCCTGTGTCAGAGCACCTTCCAGAATGTTGTTCCCAGACCATAAACTAATACCCTAAGAACCTTTTCTGGCATTTCCTAGTTTCAGAGATTGACTGTGAGTTACAATGACTTTGTTTTGTTAAGCATTCATTTTGCAGAAAGCCACTTACTTGGGGGCTGAGATATGGTTTTGCCCATGTGCACTTTGCCGTCCTCGACTCCCAGCAGAAATTCCTGGAGCCCTGGCCATGCTGGGTCTGCCATGTCCTGAGCCTGGTCCCACCTGTCCCCTCAGGACACTGCCTGCCCTGTCTTGTACCTGTCTTGTCCACTGGATCTTCTTTCTTGGGCCTGGAAGTTTTGTTCTTTTCTTTCTTTTTAAAAAGTCTTCAGGCCAAGGCCAATCCTAGCCTGTGTTTTCAGCTGATAGTGTCTTGATTTCTGAGCAGTTGCTGGCCAGTAGCACAGCTGAGCTCTGGAGGTTAAGGCTAAAGGGTCCATATTGGCGGAGCCTGCCTTCCTCCTCCAAGGCATCCTTCCTCTTGCCTTGGTGCCGCCCCAGATCTATAGGGCAAACACCCTGCTCCTGACATCTTCCCTGTGTGTAACCTCTAGGACAGTTGTTGATAATAACAGATACAGGTGTGGCCCCTATACTCACCCATGTACTTGTACTTGTCCGGCCCAGTGGACAGACTCTTCCTCTTCCCCCTTTTAAAGCTTTAAATCACAAAGACAGTGAGTACTACCCGGTTGAGAGCTGAGTGGTGGCAAAAGGCTGCCCTGCAGGAGAGCCAAATAGACAAAGCTGGAGTGTGCAGAACCTGCCAACCCCACATGTCCCGTTCCTCCCAGAGAGGAGGACAGGAAGCCTTGGGGATGGCTTCCTCAGGACAGGAGTAGTTCAGCAACAGTCTCCTGCTGACCTTCCTGGCTATGGATTCCTTTTCTAAATCTGTGAGTCAGGAGTGACAGGGTGGACCCCACACTTCCCATAGGCCTGGAAAAGCCCTTGTTTAACTTGGGTTTATTCCTCCCCACCCTCTCAGCTGCAGAGAGGGCAGACGCCTGGGTCCTAAAGAGGTGCTCCATCCCCAGTCATATGGGGGTGGGGTCAGTTGGTTTCCCTGTCTCCTTTTCTTATTTGTGTAAGTTTATGGGGTCTAAGTTTAAGTCTCCTACACTGATATATTGGGAGTCAGGGCCCTTAGCGGCTTTGTCTCTGTGGCTATCGTGATGTGGGCTGCTCTAGCTCAGTGCATTCTTTCTCCCCCTCTGTGCCTGTCACTCCCTCACTCCCCGCCCTCTTCCCTGGGGGCGCAGAGTTTAGGTAAGTGAGAACGTGGCAGTGTCTGTCTTTCTGTCCTTTTCTGTTTCTTTGTTGTCTGATTTCAAAAGCTGCTACTTTTGTTTTTTGAGTCCTGAGGTTATTTTCTGGCCTTGACCTTGCCTCTCCCAGGTGCGGGACATTGTGGGGTCACAGAAAGCCGAGTTCTGGGCCCTGGGCTCAGGAGGTCCCTGGAGGGTGTGTAAGGCTGCCACTTTACTGGGCTTCTGCCACTTTGGCCATCTGAACGTTACACTGTCCCAGTGGTTCTGGGTTTGGTATCCAGGTTAAGGAGGTTTCCATGTTAAACATGTTCTATCTCTGTAGTAGTGACTTACTACCATAGATGAGGGCTCACAGGCTCCCTTTGACGTCCTGAGTATAACAAAAGGCTGAGGCCCTCAGATTTAGAAGACTTCTTAAAACGACCTGCTTGCTGTTGGGGCACTTGTGTGTCCTGGGATGCTGTGGCCTTGGTCAGCTTCATGAGGTGAGGGTGAGCCTTTTCTTTGGCTGCTTTTACATCTCAGCCATGTAAATACAACAGACTGATACATTGAATAATTCTGTATCCAGGGTGGGACTGTGGCCAGATGCCCTTTACTCTTAGAGCATGGCATGAGTACTGGCCACAAAGCCTCCGTCCAGCCGCGCCTCTTCAGGGTTTCAGCCTGCAGAGGCTGGCAGAGCTGTCTCCAGGCAGATCACTGCTTGGTTCCAGTGGGGTGTCTCTGGCAGCCATCAGATCAGTCGATCCTGACACATGGGGTGCTTCTGAGGCTTCCCACTCTGGATTTAATTCTTGCATATATTTCACAGCCCATTGGGTCAGTGTCTTAATTTTATTAATTCTACCCTGATAAAGATCAACATTTACATGATGTGACAGTCTCTAGGCTGAGGATGGCTGGATGGGCTTAGGGAGCTGCTGAGGCCAGAGACTCAGGAGATCCTGGGTTTGGAGCCCCCCATGGCTTGAATTGTACCCACCAGCCTCTATTGCTTCTGTTTCTCTGTTCAGAAATTCACTGCTTTAGCTCACCGTAGGAAGCCTGCGGTAGAACATAAAAGCCAGTACTACTTCTTACATCTCTAGAAACTGGTATTTGGATAAAACGAAAAATTTTTGAACCTTTGTAACTATTTCTAACAGCTGTTTTTAAAAGACATTAAAACAACTTCTTCAACTTCCTCTTCCCTCATGGCTTGTTTTTGTCAACAGCCTTCCCAGGAGAGATGGATTTCACTGTTAGAGTTTGAGTTGGAAATCAGAGAGGGGCATATGTCTTACTTTATTTTGAAAGGAAAAGCCTCATGTCTTCTTGTGCATAAAACTTTCTTACTGGAAGCATTTTGTTTGGTGTGTTGGTGTGTGACGCTCTGTAGGGCTGCCGGGGTGTTTGGTGGGGGTGCTCTCAGCACTCCCCAGGACATTTGAAGATGATGGGGGACATTGTCATAGCCATTCAGAACAGGGCTTGGAATGCTTGGCTCTGACCCTGCATTGTTTTGGATGGAGACTGCTGAGTAGGAAGGAGTTCACCTTTGTTTTTCCTGCCCTAGGTCTTGTGGTCTCTGAGCAGCATAGAGAGTCCAGGTCATGCCGGGATTCATAGCTGTTCAGAGCCAGGTGGAGCCAACAGACACTCAGCTGTGTCTCATGCCTTTGTGTGACTTCCCTTCCCCTCTTTCAAGTACACTACAGGGTTGCTTTCTGGAACACAATGTTTCTCTTAAGGAAATACATTTCAGACTGTTGTGTGGCCTCCTGGATGGCATTTTGTAGCCTTGCCAACGGAGCAGTCACAGAGTGGTGGACACTCACTGTGCCTTTCTTTGTCTTGTCTCATTCCTCTTGTCCCCTGCAAATTTCTGGATCTCAAAGGCCACTGGGGAAGTGTCCCAGCAGAGCCTCCTGTTGCCAGTACAGCCTGGGGCTGCACATGGAGGAGCGTCTTGCTGGTGAAAGGTGAGCCTGCAGTTTTTAGGAAGTCAAGGGTGAGAGCCAGGCCAGATTGTGTTAGGCTCCAGAACACACAGTGCTGTGGAGATAAGGCAGACTGTGTTCTCTCGTGGAGCAATGCTGTTCCCTTAGAAAGCAGTATGACTCTGGGCACCATCCTTCCCAAGGTGGCCCTGGAAGAAGAATTTCTAGTTCTTGAATTTGCTCAGAATTGCCTTTCCCTGGAGGATCTACCCTACTTGCACCCACCGCATGGTCCTGCGGGAGGGAAGCAGAGCTCCTGCCACTCACTGGTGTCTTCTACTATGGATGAGCAGAAAGAAGGCATTGGAAAGCTCAGGCTGGCAGGCTCCTTTTCAGTTCTTTGACTCCATCTTGGACCCATAGCTTATAAATACATCCAACACTGGACCGAAATCTCAGTCTTGAGTCATTCAAAGACTAGGGCAAGGTTTTTCAGGTTGTAAATTATGACCCACTAAGCAGATCATGAAACTAATTTAGGAGAATGGCATCCTTCTTTACAAGAAAAATTATGTAAAAGAGAAAATACTACAGCACATCACACATGGAAAAGTAGGTAGTCTTTCATGACACTGCATATAGATGGATGTGTGTGCATATGTATATATTTTAAAAATTTATAGATATGTGCTGGATGTTTACATCAAACTTGTTTCTTACTATGGGTTTTGGCCAAACAGTTTTGAAAGCTACTGGGATAGTACATAGCCAAGAGGGAAGAAGAAAGAGAAGCTATCAGAGAACTGAATAAGGGGCTTATCACACATACACTCATATTTTGCATGAATGGGACAATCTTCCTCTACCTGGGTCCCCAGTCAGGCGGCTGCCTTCCTGTTCCCCCGTCATAAGCGGCAGGGGTTGTGTGTGCCACCACCATCCTGGGCTCTGGGCACACTGCTGGTGGGGTTGTCTGCTCACTTTCCTTGACCCCCCCCCCCTTTACTTTCTTGGGCTTTGGCTTCTTACCCCATTTCCTGTGCCTATAGATTTCTCATTGGCTCTGGTTTGGGGAAGGTCACTGTATCTTCCGGCCTGTAAGTATTTTTGTCCACCATGAATAAAGCATGATACTTTGTGAGTTGCCCAAACTGTGTTTAGTACTCTGAATACATTTTTTTAAGATTGTATTTTTTTTTTAATTTTTGTTAAATCATAGCTGTATACGTAAATGTAATCAGGGGGTACAATGTGCTGGTTTTATGTACAATTCGGAATATTTTCATCAAACTGGTTAACATAGCCTTCATGGCATTTTCTTAGTTGTTGTGTTAAGACATTTATATTCTACATCTAGTAAATTTCACATGTACCCTTGTGAGATGCACCATAGGTGTGGTCCCACCAATTACCCTCCCTCCACCCATCCTCCCACCTCCCCTCCCCTCCTTCTCCCGTTCCCCCTTCCTCTTGGGCTATAATTGGGTTATAGCTTTCATATGAAAGCTATAAATTGGTTTCATAGTAGGGCTGAGTACATTGGATACTTTTTCTTCCCTTCTTGAGATACTTTGCTAAGAAGAATATGTTCCAGCTCCATCCATGTAAACAATAAGAGGTAAAGTCTCCATCTTTCTAAATTAAGGCTGCATAATCCATGGTGTACATATACCAGAATTTATTAATCCATTCATGGGTTAATGGGCACTTGGGCTTCTTCCATGACTTAGCAATTATGAATTGGGCTGTAATAAACATTCTGGTACAAATATCTTTGTTATAATGTGATTTTTGGTCTTCCTGGATATACACTAAGTAGAGGAATTGTAGGATTGAATGGCAGGTCTATTTTTAGTTTTCTAAGTGTTCTCCAGACATCTTTCCAAAAGGAACATATTAGTTTGCATTCCTACCAGCAGTGTAGAACTGTTCCCTTCTCTCTGCATCCACGCCAACATCTCTGGTTTGGGGATTTTGTGATGTGGGCTAATTTTACTGGAGTTAGATGATATCTCAAAGTGGTTTTGATTTGCATTTCTCTCATGATTAAGGATGGAGAGTATTTTTTATATGTGTGTAGGCCGTGCACCTGCCTTCTTCAGAGAATTTGCTCTTTAAGTCCCTTGCCCACCCTGAGATGGGGTCACTTGTTCTTTTCTTGCTAATACATTTGAGTTGTTTGTGGATTCTGGTTATTAAACCTTTGTCGGAGACATAACCTGCAAATATCTTCTCCCATTCTGAGGGCTGTCTCCTTGCTTTACTTACTGTGTTCTTGGCTGTGCAGAAGCTCCTTAGTTTGATCAGGTCCCAGTCGTGTATTTTTGATGCTGCTTCCTCCTCATAAAATATTCTCCCAGGCTGATTTCTTGAAGAGTTTTCCCTGCACTTCTAGTATTTTTATAGTTTCATGTCTTAAGTTTAGATCTTTAATCCAGTGAGAGTTCTGAATACATTTAAATGAAATAAAACTAAATAAGATAATGAAAATAAATAGAACCAGTGCTATGCCTGGGACAAACTCAAACATCCACTACCTGTCAGCT
>CAUYQV010030084.1:0-31012 GCA_963574575.1 Galagoides demidoff | reverse complement strand
GTGAGTCTCCTGCCTCAGCCTCCCAAGTAGCTGGGACCACAGGCCCGGCCATTTTTTGGTTGCAGCCATCATTGTTGTTTGGCGGGCCCGGGCTGGGGATTCGAACCTGCCACCTTAGGTGTACGTGGCTGGCGCCTTAGCCGGTTGAGCCACAGGCGCCGAGCCTAAATTTTCTATTTTTAGTCAACACAGGGTCTTGCTCTTGCTCAGGCTGGTCTTGAATTCCTGAGCTCCAGGGATCCTCCCACCTTGACCTCCTGAGTGCTAGCATTGCAGGTGTGAGCCACCGTGCCTAGTCCACACCATCTTAGAGAGAGTGGGGTAAGAATTAGATTTGTTTTGTTGGGCTGTGTGTCTTCCCTTCTCTATCTGTCCTTCTTTTCCCATGGAGCTAGCTGCTTTGCAGGGCAGGGAGGAAGGAGTAAGAGTTGAGAGGGAAGTCTTTATCAGTTCTGGGACAGCTTTGCTTGCTGTTCCTACTCAGACAATCAGTCATGAGCATTCTCTCTTGGCTTCACCCTCTGTCTTGGGCTGTGACTTGTGTGACTCTGCTCGTGCCCTGCCTGTTTGCACATTTGGACCTGGACTCTGATCTCTGAACCTGACCTGTTAAACCTGTTTCCACCCAAACTGAAGGACTCAGAAAACCTGCTTTTTCCCCTGAGGCCAGGGTTTGGCTTATTCCTTAGACCAGACAAACTGGGCTCCAGATCGGGGATCGTGGTGACACAGAAGAGGATATTTTCAGCTCAGATCTCTCTTCTAAACTCCAAACCTGTTCATCCACCTATTTCCTAAAGAGATAACATCTACCTGGATATTTCCAAGGGCACATCGAACACAACCCTGCCAACATTGATCCTGTCCACACTACCCTGCTCCCACAACTCGCCTCTCTTCATATGTTATCTATATACTGATCTCTATTTACCTCTCTCCATTCAGCTCCACCTAAGCCTTGGCGCCACCCTTTTACTCCACATCTCCCCAAAGTCACCAGATCCTGTAGCTTCTAACTCCTAGATCTGTCTGTACCTTCTCCCAACCCACTGCCTCTCCCCTTAGGCCAGGTCATCACAACTTCTCACTAACTTTGCAACAGATCTCCTGGTTTGTTTTATTTTATTTATTTATTATTTTTGTTTTTTAAGACAGAGTTTCACTCTGTCACTCTCAGTAGAGCGCTGTGGCGTCATAGCTCACAGCAACCTCCAGCTCTTGGACTTAGGTGATTGTCCTGCCTCAGCCTCCTGAATAGCTAAGAATATAGGCACCCGCCATAATGCCCAACTATTTTTTTCTTTTCTATTTTTTTTTTTTTTTTTGTAGTTTTTGGCTGGGGTCGGGTTTGAACCCACCACCTCTGGTATATAGGGCCAGCGTCCTACTCCTTTGAGCCACAGGCGCTGCCCGCTTTTTTTTGTTGTTGTTGCAGTTTGGCTAGGGCTGGGTTTGAACCTGCTACCCTCGGTATATGGGGCCAGTGTCCTACCCACTGAACCACAGGTACCACCCAGCTATTTTTTTTGCTGTTGTAATTGTTTTCATTGTTTGGCAGGCCCAGGCCAGGTTCGAATCCACCAGCCTCAGTGCATGTGGCTGGTGCCTGAGCCCAGATCTCCTGGTTTGGACTGTCCACCCTTTCTAATATGCTCTCTGTATGGCAGCCTGAAGTAGCCTATAAGTACCATATTTCCTGTTACATCCCTTCAATACTTCCTTTGCTCTATAGCTGTAGTTCTTTTCTCCGACCCCACTGCCTGTACTGCCCAGTCATCTCCTATTCAAATATACAGTAGGCTAAAAAAGAAGAAACACTAGGGACAATTAGGTTAACTACCCACAGGCTCATTCCTGACCCCATTACAACTTCCAGGCCCTTTTCTGCTTTTAGGTAATATACTCACTAGCAAAGGAATCTCCTTGTGGCTGCAACCAAATGATTAAGCTAGCTCCTCTCTGAGGATATAGGGAAATTATGGAGTTCTAAAATACATACTTTCAAAACCAGTATGTAGGATTGGTACTGGATTTCATGTTTTTTTGTTTATTTGGTTTTCTTTTTTGAGGCAGAGTCTCACTTTGTTGCCCTCAGTAAAGTGCCATGGTGTCACAGCTCACAGCAACCTCCAGCTCTTGGGCTTAAGCAATTCTCTTGCCTCAGCCTCCCGACTAGGTGGGACTACAGGCACCCGCCACAATGCCCGGCTGTTTTTTGTTGTTGCGGTTTGATGGGGCGGGTTTGAACCCACCACCCTTGGTATATAGGGCTGGCACCCTACCCACTGAGCAAGAGGCGCCACCCTGGATTTCCTGTTTTTACTACAAGGTTTTAGGGTTGGTGGAAGAAGCAGCTCCTTAACTGGAAAAACTATGGAATTTCCCACTTTGGTTTCCTTTCTCTTAGGGGATCTCCTGCTTTGATTCTCACTGTCACATGCCCTTCCCTCTCTTAGGATACATTGCTCTGGCTCAGGACAATGGCTCATACCTGTAATCCCAGCACTTGGGATACTGAGGTGGGTGGATTGCTTGAGCTCACATGTTCGAGACCAGCCTGAGTCAGAGTGAGCTTTCATCTCTTAAAAAAATAGCCAGTAGAGCTGGGCACTGTGGGAGGTGCCTGTAGTCCCCAGCTACTAAGGAGTCTGAGGCAAGAGAATCACTTAAGCCCAAGAGTTTGAGGTTGCTGTGAACTATGATGCAACGGCATTCTACTGAGAGTGACAAAGTGAGACTCTGTCTCAAAAAAAAAGTACATTCCCTGCCTTTAAAGCCCAGGACCTCCTTAGAATACCTTAGGCTGACCTTCTTCTGAAGAATTTCACTAAATAACAAAATAGGTTCATGAAAGGAAGAAGAAGAGAGAAATGAATATAACAAAACACAAACAATAAGATAATGGCCTCTTGGCTTGGCGCTGTAGCTCAGTGGCTAGGGCGCCAGACACATACAGCAGGGCTGGTGGATTCAAACCCGGCACCGACCTGCCAAACAACAATGAGAATTGCAGCAAAAAAACAGCTGGGCATTGTGGCGGGCACCTATAGTCCCAGCTACTTGGGAGGCTAAGGCAAGAGAATCACTTAAGCCCAAGGGTCTGAGGTTGCTGTGAGCTGTGAAGCCAACACCATAGCACCCTATGGAGGGAGAAATAGTAAGGCTCTGTCTCAAAGAAAAAGAAAAAAAGACTCCCAGGCTCCTTTCCTGGGTCCAATGTCAGATAGCTCCCAGACTGTGGCCATACAATATTATTATTATTATTATTATTATTGCTGTTTTTGGCCGGGGCTGGGTTTGAACCCACCACCTCCGGCATATGGGACCAGTGCCCTTTTCCTTTGAGCCACAGGCACTGCCCAATCTTATTATTTTTATTCATGTATAAAAACCCCGTGGCTCAGCACCTGTGGCTCAATCGGCTAGGGCGCCAGCCACATACACCTGAGCTGGCAGGTTTGAATCCAACCCGGACCCGCCAAACAACAATGACGGCTGCAACCAAAAAATAGCCGGGCATTGTGGCGGGCGCCTGTAGTCCCAGCTACTTGGGAGGCGGAGGCAGGAGACTCGCTTGAGCCCAGGAGTTGGAGGTTGCTATGAGCTGTGATGCCATAGCACTCTACCCAGGGGGACAGCCTGAGGCTCCGTCTCAAAAAAAAAAAAAAAAAAAGAGTTTGTGAGCTATGACCGCACGGCACTCTACTGAGGGCTGCAAAGTGGGACTTTGTTTAAAAAAAAAAAAAAAGGCTTCAGAGTGGTATCTAGAAAAAGGTCAACTTAAAAATGGGCCTGTTGTTACAACTCCATTGTAGTTCCTGCCTACCAGTGGGATTTGGACCCTTTATTGCTCTTGAGTTTTTGACTTTGGTCTGTCCCCTTTCTCTCTTGGCATCCTCTTGACACCCAGGAGCTTGAGACAGTCTGGTGTCTCTGAAAGTCAAGGAGACTTATTAACCAAAGGGCTTGGATCTGGAGCAGCTTTCAGGGGAATGAAGAGAGTGGGGAGAGATCCACCTCAGAAGTGGGTAGATCATCTGAGCTCAGGGGAGAGATGGGTGGAATCAGAGATCAGAGCTATGCCTTTTCCACAATAGGGGAGCTGGGTTGGAGAGGGTAAGATCTCAACCTCTTCATATTTGAAAAGGCTTCTGTCCATGCCTGTGCGCCTCAGGGCTGGCAGATACCCAGCCAATTACTGATGAGATAACCATCTGCGTACCTGATATCTCTACCAAGGTTACCCCACCATACATCCCTTACCTAGCATTGTGGATCTTAGCTTGAAGAAATTTAATTTTTTTTTTTTATTACTTCTTCCTCCTGTAGTGTTTTCTTGCCCCTCGGTGTAGTTGGGATCACAAGGTCCGGCTGGCTCAACTGGCTCAGGGGGGTCTTAGCTGGTCTTGAACCTCTGAGCACAGGTGATCCACCCGCCTCAGCCTCCCATAGCGCTGGGACAACAGGTGTGAGCCACCATGCCCGGTCAGCTTGAAGAAATTTAAAGAGCCCTTGGGGTTCTTTAGGCAGGTGAGCAATGACTCTGTCCAACTCTCAGAGGAGGTGGCCAGAAGCCAGCAAGGTCAGAGATGTCCTCAGTGTCACACATCTGTTTAGTCATGATACCTTGGGCCAGATCTCCATTAATTCACATCTTTTCTCATTGCTGAAAAATCTTTCCAATCTTTGCCTTTTTTTTTTTTTTTGAGACAGAGTCTTACTTTGTCGCCCTCAATAGAGTGTTGTGGCATCGTAACTCACAGCAACCTCAAACTCTAAGGCTCCAGTGATCCTCTCGCCTCAGCCCCCCAAGTAACTGGGACTATAGATGCCCACCACAACACCCAGCTATTTTTTAGAGACGAGGTCTCACTTTTGCTCAAGCTGGTCTTGAACTCCTGAGCTCAGGTGATCCACCCACTTCAGCCTCCTAAAGGGCTGGGATTACAGGTGTGAGGCACCGTGGCTAGCTTCTCTCTTCTTTAAGTCCACTTCCTTTGGCCCTGTGACAGCCAGGCATGAGGGGCACCATCTTCTCCTTAGTTTTTGGGATGGCTTTCTGAATCCCATTCAAGCCTTTTGTCTATATCTGGAGACTGGGGGAAAAGTTGGTTTAGGATTTGGTGTCGGCCTCATGTTTCTCTCAGGAGCTCAGTACTGCAGCCACCCTGAAAGAGGAAGGAATGAGGCCTCCGTGCCCCTTCCGCCAACACTCACCTGAGCAGCTTTAGCCCCTTCATTCTTTCTGACCCTATTGCTTCCTTTTTCAGGATATTGGAGAGGCGTGGCTGGATCAAGCCCTCCCCCTATGTGAACAGGCTTCCTTCTCTCCCCACCATCTGTCACCACGCCTGGGAACATCCTCAAGCCCTGGCCCTCAGGGGAGAGGTAACAGGAGCCCAGAGCCGGGACCATGTGACGGCGCTGGCCCTTGCCACCGCCGTCCCCCTCACCCTGGCCCCAGGCCCGGCACCATGATGTTCCGAGACCAGGTGGGCATCCTCGCTGGCTGGTTCAAGGGCTGGAATGAGTGTGAGCAGACAGTGGCCCTGCTGTCACTTCTCAAACGGGTCACCCGTACCCAGGCCCGCTTCCTGCAGCTCTGCCTGGAGCACTCACTGGCAGACTGCAATGACATCCACCTTCTGGAGTCAGAGGCCAACAGTGCTGGTAAGTCTCTACCCCTAGAGATGAGCAGAAGGGATACCTGGAACAGACGTTCCAGCAGGTTAACCCAACAGTGGTGCTAAGAAATGTGGGTTCTAGTTTTGTTGGTGGGTGGGTCCCTGACTTTGTTTCTTGGTCAAGTCATCATCTTGGGTTTCCTGGAGCTGTGTGGACAGATATCCTCAGGCATAGTATGAGGGACTTTTGGGGGAGGGCATTGCAAACTGGAAACTACCCACAACAGAGGAAGGATCATGTAGGGTGGCGTATGTGAGTGGCTGAAAGGAACAGAGTAAAATCATTACCAGTGAAAGGGAGTCATTTCTCAAGCTCTAGGATATCAGAGTTAGAAAGAAATTGTAGAGCTCTTCCAAAACTCACAATTCATTCTATACTATTTTTTTACTCCCAAAATAGGTTGGATTTAAGGCATAAACAACTTGGAAAGAGTTTTGAATTTAGATATAGTTCTTCTTATCAGCTCCTAAGCATTCAGTGGAGAGGTACTTTGTGTCCCTTGAGATTGGGATTGGGATGGGTGAGCCAAGCTGCTCTAGAAACCCCAGTTGTACATAGGAGTCAGGTCAGAGAACCATCTCAAGGACCACTGCTGAAACCTATCTGCAGCTAAATGGAGAGCTGTTAACCCTAGGGGCCAGAGAAGAGGGAGAGTAGTGGATACCTAAAAGCTAGCTGGGAAAAAGACGCATGTAGAAATTGTCGAAATTAGTCACCCTAACACTTCCCACCACCTTATCCATAATAGTAGTTCAGATTGACACCTTGCAACAATATACAATATCTTTACTTGTATATTAACTCCAGTCAGACTGTCTAGGTTTAAATTCCAGTTCTGTTATTTGCCATATAACCAAGGAATTTGACCTCTGTGTGCCTCAGTTTCCTCATCTTAGTATCAAGATGTTAATTATGGCTCGGCGCCTGTGGCTCAAGCGGCTAAGGCGCCAGCCACATACACCTAAGGTGGCGCCCCAGCCCAGGCCCGCCAAACAACGATGGCTGCAATAAAAAAAAAATGGCCGGGCGTTGTGGTGAGAGCCTGTAGTCCCAGCAACTTGGGAGACTGAAGCAGGAGAGTCGCTTGAGCCCAAGAGTTGGAGGTTGCTATGAGCTGTGATGCCATGGCACTCTACCCAGGGGGATAGCTTGAGACTCCATCTCAAAAAAAAAGATGTTAATTATATCTACATTCTAGGGTGATTGTGAGGATTCAGTGAGATTACACATGTGTAGCACTTAGAACATGGCCTAGCATGTAGTAAACACTGAGTAAATGTCAATTATTTTTATTGTAAGTAATTCATTTACTCTTTACAAGAACCCCCTGAGATAGGTAATATGATTAGCCCCACTTTACAGGTAACAAAACAAGCATGGGCTGCTAGAGTTAGGATTTAGAGCCACAGAATTGCCTGCCCTCCCTCATCTCCCCAGGCCTACCTGCCTTAGCAACTATTTTACTGAGTTTTTATGTGCAAGTCACAAAAGGGGAGGACAGGCCAGGAATCACACTGGCTTAATTCCATGTCTGGCAGACAAAGAGCAGTAAGAACCCAGCTCAGCTGTAGCAGGCTCAGAGCTCTGCCATTTCTGACTCCTGTCACCCTCCCCACTGCTTTAGTACCAGGGCTGAGAGTTCTACTTATGGTATGGCTCTGCATCCAGAGTGGGGGCTCCTTTTGATTAGGTCAATATCTTACATAGCTTTAGCACACATCCCCACCACCTCATCCTGAGCAGGCAGTTGGATAACTGCTGGGTTCAAATCTTAGCCGTATATCAGAATCACCAGTAGTGCTTGTTGCTATCCGAATAAATTAGTTTTTGCCTTTGTTTTCAGAAGTTGTAGTAGAATCAAACCATACAAAATGGTGAAAAATGGGTCTCCCTTCCAGACTCCCTATTACCATTTTCTTGTTTACTTTTTATGAGGTAAATTCTGTGTGTATATAAGTGCATACATGTTATTCTTCCAATTTTGTCATTGTTTTGTTTTAATGCAAAAGGCCAAACATCATGTATATCAACTAGTTTGTTTTTTCATCTACCAATATAATGTAAAGATCACTATATATGCAGCACTTACATATATACCTCATTGTTCTTTTGCTTTTTTGTTTATTTTTGAGACAGAGTCTCACTATGTCGCCCTCAGTAGAGTGTCACAGTTCACAGCAACCTCAAACTCTTGAGCTTAAGCCAGCAGTTCTCAACCTGTGGGTCACAACCCACAGGAACTGTACTGTATTAAAGGGCCACGGCATTAGGTGAGTTCGAGAACCACTGGTTTAAGCGATTCTCTTGCCTCAGCCTCCCAAGTAGCTGGGACTACAGGGACCTACCACAACACCCAGCTATTTTTTTTTTTTTGGTTGTAGTTGCCATAGTTGTTTGGCAGGCCTAGGCTAGGTTCGAACCCACCAGCTCTGGTATTATGTGGCTACAGGTGCTGAGCCTACTTCACTGTTGTTAATTGCTTCATAGTAACAAGAACAGAGCTCTATTTGTGTACCATGCAATGCTTTACCTTTGTTACTCATTTAACCCTCATAACAACCCTATAGGATAGGTCCTATTATTCTTCCACTTTACAGATGAGGACACTGAGATCTGGAGATACTAAGTTACTTACCCTGGGTCATACAATCTATCAGACGTAGAGTTTAAAAATTTTAGAGCTCTTGACCAGTAGGCTTTACCACATGGTATGTGTGGTCTTGCCCTTATAAATAGTGCTATAATAAGTACCCTTTAAGCATCTCTAAGATGAATTCCTAGGATTCCATGAAAATGCTAGTTTGGCAGTATGTGCATTTAAAATATTTCCTGTTACCACATTGCCCTTGAAACACATGCTGCACTTTGCACAAAAAACCTGAGGCACATCCAGATGATTTCCATTGGGATGTTGGAGTAATGCCTCATCAGGCTTGAGAACTGCTACAGAATGAAGTGAAAGATAGAATGAATATATGAATCAAGGTCTTTATCCACAGCCCCCATCCCCCCCCCCCCCCCCCCCGTCAGATGATGAAAAATATGACAAGCTGATACTTAAATGGGTGGGAAGGTAGGGAAAACTTAGAATGAGGAAGACAAGGAGGGTATGGTATGTTCCAGAGTCAGCAGGAAGCCTGCCAGGACTGGAGCATAGATGACTGAAAGGGGAAGGGATCACAGAGGTAAATTCTCCAGGGCCTTGATTGCCTTTCTCTTTCCTGGTAGACACAGGGGCTCCAAGATTAAAGAAGCTGTATCTCCTCTCTTATTCCCATCCTCAGGTAGAGCCACCCTCACCCTACCCCCTGTCTTATTTGTAAAAGAAGGCCTTACTTCTAGGCCTGAGAACCTGCCTTGTGGGAGGAGCTGTTCCTCCTTTGACTGCTTCTCCTCTGTTCATTATGGCCTTCTCATTCCCTTGTGTTTCCCAAACTTGCAGCATCATCAGAATCACAGGAGAGGGAGGTGACTATTAAAATCCAGACTCTTCTGTTCCCCTCCACTAAATCAAAATCCTGAGGGAATGGGCCTGGGAATGAGTACTCAGGTTCTTCTGATGACTGGGCAGTATGAGAGATGGTACCCTGCTGAATGATTCATCATAGACTCATGGGACTAGGAATCAGGACACTTAGTTCTAGATCCAGCTCTGCCACTAACACCTCTTGTGACCTGGGTCAACTCTCTCCCGGTTAGGCCTGAGGATGCCTATCTGGACAATGAAGGAGTTGTTCTAGGTACTTTCCAGTTGTGTCTTCAGTTCCGAAATAACGAGCCAAAGAAAGCAGAGCCAGAGGCAAGCATACTACTTTCTTTTGGGGAAGGGGGGCAGGGTCCAGCACATTCTTTTAAAGCAATATTTGTTTTCTTTTTTTTTTTTAGAGAGGGTCTCACTTTGTCACCCTTGGTAGAGTGCCAGTGGCATCACAGCTCATAACAACTTCCAACTCTTGGGATCAAGTGATTCTATTGCATCAGCCTCCCAAGTAGCTGGGGCTACAGACGCCCACCACAATGCCCAGGTGTTTTTTGAGATGGGGTCTCCTTCGTACTCAGGCTGGTCTTGAACCTGTGAGCTCAGGCAGTTCACCCACCTCAGCCTCCCAGAGTACTAGGATTACAGATGTGAGCCACCACACCTGGCCCAATATTTCTTAATATTTAATGGGATGGACCACTCAGAAAAATCTGTCCCTCTTCCCCCAGCCCCCTCTCCAAAAGATACACATTTACACCACAGACCAAATTTTGAGTTCATTAGTTCTACCAGTCCCCAGTTAAGAGCTTCCTGTTACTGAGTCTGAAGCCCTTCTTCAGCTCTTCAGATTCCTTTAAACCAGGAGGAATGAACAGTGAAGCAAATCCAGTGCTTTTTTTCTGGGTTATATCTCCATATCCCATCCAACCAACCCCGCTACTTCCTGTGGTGGGCGCCTATAGTCCAGTTCTCCAGGGAGACCCTAGATATGAGTTTGGATGAGAGCTGCCCACTTTCCTATCTCCTCAGGGCAGGAAACACATAGGAATTGCCCTCGGTGAGTGTGTCCCAATCCTTGATACATGTCACAATCCCTTAGGGACTTTTTTTTTTTTTTTTTTTTTGGTAGAAACAGAGTCTCACTTTATTGCCCTCAGTAGAGTGCAATGGCATCACACAGCTCACAGCAACCTCCAACTCCTGGGCTTAGGCAATTCTGTTGCCTCAGCCTCCTGAGTAGCTTGGACTACAGGCACCCACCACAACACCCGGCTATTTTTTTGTTCCAATTTGGCTAGGACCTAGTTTGAACCCACCACCCTCAGTATATGGGGCCAGCGCCCGACCAACTGAACTACAGGCGCTGCTCTCCCCCCGCCCCCCGGGACTTTTTAAAAATAATGTTAGGGGCTCAGTGCCTGTAGCTCAGGCGGCTAAGGTGCCAGCCACACACACCACACCTGGTGAGTTCAAATCCAGGCCCAGCCTGCCAAACAACAATGACAACTACAATGAAAAAATAGTCGGGCGTTGTGGCGGGCGCCTATAGTCCCAGCTACTTGGGACGCTGAGGCAAGAGAACTGCTTAAGCCCAGGAGTCGGAGGTTGCTGTGAGCTATGATGACAAAGCACTTTACCCAGGGCAACAGCTTGAGGCTCTATCTCAAAAAAAATAAAAAATAATGTTAGGCCAAGTACGGTGGCTCATGCCTTTAATCCCAGCACTGTGGGAGGCCAAGGCAGGTGGATTGCTTGAGCTCAGGAGTTCAAGACCAGACTGAGCAAGAGCGAGACCCCCATCTCTAAAAATAGCCATGTGTTGTGGTGGGCACCTGTAGTCCCAGCTATTTGGTAGGTTGAGACAAGAGAATTGCTTGAGCCCAGGAGTTTGAGGTTGCTGTGAGCTATGATGCCAAGGCACTCTACCAAGAGCAACAAAGTGACACTGTGTCTCAAAAAAATAATAATACGATGATAATGATGTTAGGCCTAGATCCTACCCCGGAGAGAGATTTAAAGCTCCCTAGTTGATTCTTGTGTATACCTAATGGAGAACCCCATGTTTTATGCTGATGCTGATTCTGGATGAGCCACTATACAAGTTTTGAGACAGGTTGTTATGGTCCATTATTTCATTTTCAAGAAACATAGTTAACAGCATCAGTTCTTCCTCACTTGTGCAAGTTTCACCTTGCTCAGCTTATCAGTGTTGACAGGAGGGTTTCATTTCTTTACATTTCTCAATTTTTGTGTATCTCAAAACTTCTATAATCACCCATATAGTGTCATGTGAACTACTAGAAGTGGGGAGTGGAGGCTTACAGCTGTGTAACAGGGCACTGACCTGGGCTTTCCTTTCCCCTCAAACTGGTGGGAAGGTATGGCGAAGTCCTGTAGCTCAGGTAGCCTATACTGATTTCATGGAAGCAAAAGCTGAGGCAATACCGGCTCAGCGCCTGTGGCTCAGGTGGCTAAGACGCCAGCCACATACACCTAAGGTGGCGGGTTCTAATCCAGCCCGGGCCTGCCAAAACAACAATGACGGCTGCAACCAAAAACAGCTGGGTGTTGTGGCAGGCACCTGTGGTCCCAGCTACTTGGGAGGCGAAGGCAGGAGACTCGCTTGAGCCCAGGAGTTGGAGGTTGCTATGAGCTGTGATGCCATGGCACTCTACCCAGGGGGATAGCTTGAGGCTCTGTCTCAAAAAAAAAAAGCTGAGGCAATACCTAGAAATAGAAAAGCAATACTTTGAGGGTCTCTGGAACAGGGAAAAAGAGGCCCAAGGTTTCCCCTTGTGCTCCTCCTTCCTTCTCTCAGTGCTTCTGCCTTGCCTGTCTGGAGCTATAATTCTGGCCTTTTCCTTCTCTCTGATGCTGACTTGGACTAGTAGAGTGTTCTCAGGGACAAAAGGGAGGAGATTAGGGCGAGGTAAGCTACAATTCCACTTCCCTCCTTGGTCCTGTAGCTTCCTAGAAGACATTTCCTGCATTTTCTTCCCACCTCTGTCCTCTGAGTCAGTCTCTGTATCCAGCAGGGTTAAGCTCCTCCCTCTCTGGCTCACTAAACCTGGGTGGGGAAACTGAGGTCAGGAGAGGGCCACAGCAAGTGAGTCACCAAAGTTTGGCCCTGATGCTTCCACCCTTTTCTTTTTAAATGCTATACTGATAGTTCATCAAACAAAAATGTGACACACACTCCCCCAGCCCTCTCCCATGTCTGTGTGACCTAAGGTGAGGCAAAGAAGGGCACATTTGGAGCCAAATACCAGGCCCCTCTGGTGCCTGAGGCTGCCACAATTGTTGCACCAGCCCAGTACGTAAAAATGGGTTTGCTCTTATGGCAATCTCAAAGGTATATTTGGCTCCTATGATTTGCCAGGACCCAGGGTCATGACCTACTTAGCTCTGGTCACCTGGCCAGCCTTGTCCCTGTTGCCACTATAGCAAATAGGGACACTCATATACATAGTCTCTTCTCCCTGGTCTTCTCCATATCTGTGGGATTCACATTTGCAGCTTGGCAAGAAGCAACCATTGATGTCACGGCATTCCCCAGCCCCCTCCCTCGTCCGCCCACCTTTAGAATTTCATCATTGCTTGTTGTGTATCTAGCTCTGAATTTCCAGAGATTCGTCTGTTTTTGGTAAATACATGAAATTCTTCACCCCTGTTGGGACTCTTAAGAGGTAGGCCCAGATGTGCTCTTCTACATGAACTGCCCCCCACCACACCCCGAAACAGCATGAGCTCTAACTCTTCAACCAGTAGCAACAACAATAATAGTTAAAATGTGACCAGTTGCAGTGGATCATGCCTATAATTCTAGCACTCTGGGAGGCCAAGGTGGGTGGATTGCTTGAGCTCACAATTTGTGGAGACCAGCCTGAGGAACAGCAAGACCCCGTCTCTACAGAAAATAAAAAAACTAGGTAGCAGAAGGTTCCTGTAGTCCAGCACTCTGGGAGGCCAAGACAGGAGGATCCCTTGAGCTTAGGAGTTCAACACCAAGCTGATTCAAGAGTGAGACCCCTATCTCTACTAAAAATAGAAAAAGTAGGCTGGGCACAGTGGGTCACACTTGTAATCCCAGTAGTCTGGGAGGCTGAGATGGGTGAACTATTCGAGCTCGGGAGTTCGAGACCAGCCTGAGCAAAAAACGAGACCCCATCTCTACTAAAAATAGAAAATCTGAGGCGAGAGGATGACTTGAGTCCAAAGAGTTTGAGGTTGCTGTGAGCTATGATGTAATAGCACTCCACCCAGGGAGACAGCTTGATACTCTGTCTCAGAAAAATAAAAATAGAAAAACTAGACAGGTATTGTGGCTAGTCCCAGCTACTTGGGAGGCTAAGGCAAGAGGATTGCTCAAGCCTAAGAGGTCAAGGTTGCTGTGAGTTTTGACAAAGTGAGACTGTATCTCAAAGAAAAAATAAAAAGCTAAAATGTGCTGAGCACTTACCACATTCTCAGTGCTTTGTGTGATTGTCTCATTGACTCTTGACAGCAACCCTGTGAAGTAGGGGCTTTTACAGTCTTCTTTGCACAGAAGAGGAGACCAAGCTTCAGAGGTTAAAGGACTGGCCCACAGTTATATTGGCCTAGGTTGTAGAGACATAGGTGGATTTTGAACCTCAGCAAGTTTGCCTGTTGAATTTGTGCTCTTACTCAGTGTATTCTGCTAGACCCTGAGGCAGGGAGACTTGAGGTTGGGGGATCCTAAAGGAGTACATTATACACACGTAGATGCCACCACCTTCTGGGGGACCATCTGGGTTCAATTGTGCAGATATTTATTGGGTCCCTGCTATGCCTCATCTCTGGGCCAGACTTCTTGGATCTGGGCAGGAAACTAAAAGTTCCATCCCCACCCATCATCTGCAGCCCCAGCTGGGCTCACCCCAAGGGGCCTGAGGCTATGTAGATTCTTTGGACCAACTCCAGTACTCACTGATCCTTCCTAGTCATGGGAGGCCCGCCCTCCCCACCACCACCTCAGCATAGACACATGAACACACATTTCCCCAGGGTCAGCCTCCACTGGTCCAAAACCACTCTTTCCTTTCTCAGCAATAGAATAAGGTCCTTCATTGAGCCCAACCCTTGGGGCTGTTCTGTCACGTCCCCTGGCAGTACCAGAAGAGAAGCTGTATCCCTTAGCCTTGGGGTGCTGGCAGTACTCTGGTGTGGGGGAGGGAAAAGACAAGGCTTCTCTCTGTCCCAGATGCCTCTGGCTACCCTGCAAGGCCTAAACAACAGCGATTGAGAACATCAGGGTAGGGTGAAGGGGCAGACTTACTCTGCTGAAGAGAGAGAAACACCCATCACTAAGCCACATTCTGAGTGCTTACTACATACAGACTCTGTCGTTTACATGCATCATCTCCCTAAATCTCCTCAGCAACCCTATAATCCCTATTTTACAGAGGAGGAAGCATATTGCCCAGACAGCTACATGACACAGTTGAAATGCATGTCCTTTATTTTCTGTCATTAATAATAATCACTATATTTCTTTTGCCTTCTTATCAAAAACTAAAAACTCAGGGGGTAAGATAGCAAAAGGGGGTACCAAGAGTTCCCTACGATTTGATCCAGTGTCAGATGGAAGTAAGAGGGCAGGAAAGAAAAAGGTTCCCAACTGGGTGCAGCGGCTCATGCTTGTAATCCTAGCACTCTGGAAGGCTGAGGCAGGTGTTTGCTTGAGCTTGGGAGTTCAAGATTCAAGACCAGCCTGAGCAAGAGTGAGGCTCCCTCTCTAAAAGTAGCTGGTCATTGTGGTAGGTGCCTGTAGTCCTAACTACTCGGAAGGCTAAGGAAAGAGGATCACTTGAACTCAAGAATTTTAGATTGCTGTGACCTATGACTCCATGGTACTCTACTGAGGGTAATAAAGTGAGACTTTTGCCTCAAAAAAAGGGAAAAAAAAAGGTTCCCTAACTTCAGGAGACCTGTTCCATTTTGGACAAATCTGTAGATATGGATATGGCCTGAGGGAAAGTTTGTGGTTATAGGGAGCAGACTGGGGGAAAGATGAGGTTTCCTATCTTTGAGTGGCAGATACTGAAGGATTTTCAGGGAAAAGAGAGTTGGTATTGGAGAGAGAGAAGGTTGTGGGTAAAAGTTCCTCCCAATTCTGGAGACAGACAGACCTAGGTTCAGGTGTCAGTTCTGTCACTTAAACATACTCTCTCTGTCACTTGGGGGAAATGACTTAACCTTCCCAAATCTGTTCCCTTGTCTGGTAAAACAGAGTTTGAGAAAGATATGAAAAACAAGCCCATTCTTAGCATAGTGTCTGGTGCATAGTAAATGCTCAACAGTGCTCTCCATTATTGCTATCGTTAATGCTGGTGGCAGCTGTAGTACTACTATGGCTGCTATTGGCTCTGTGTTTAACTTCAGCCAGTGTTGTTGCCATACCATAAGTTGATGACTTTGAATGAACAGATGAATTCTTGGGTACTTTAACAAGGGTTCTTTCTAGGAAGTCTGCAACAGGGAAAGTGCACAGTTATACATAGCCAGGCCTTGGGATTCATTTTCCTAGGACTACAAATTTAAGCAGAACTAGAAATGCATGTGAATTCCAGGCCACAAATTTCCAAGCAGGTCATTTGGAGAAGGAGGGATACAGAAGGGGAATTTCTCAAGTTTTTATGCAAGTGGCTAGCCTATGGTGTGAGCAAAAGAGACCAGAGGGCCTTAGAATTTTAAGGCTTAAGGGACTTAGGTTAAAAGACCCTCAGATACCTAGATTTCTGAGACTTTTCTTATACCATATGCCTATTCCCAGCTTCTCTGTTTTCTGAGTTGGGAGATTGGCTTGTGCTTTTACAACCACAACCTGTGTGTATTTGAAAGGAAGAAGTCATAGTAAGATAATGTAACCATGATGCTAGTAAAGGCAACTAATGTTTGCTAATGACTTTATGCTATGGCCTTACTTAATTCATGGCAGCCAAGCTAAGTAGGAATGATTCTGAGTTTCACTTTATAGGTGGAGAAAGTAGAACTCAGAGAGGTGGTGACACTTGCCCGGAGCCACATGGCCAGCAGGTGGTGGAGAGGGACATGAACTATATCTCTGCCTGTTCCTTTTCTTTCTTTTCTTTTTTTGAGACAGAGCCTCAAGCTGTTGCCCGGGGTATAGTGCCGTGGCATCACAGCTCACAGCAACTTCCAACTCCTGGGCATAAGCAATTCTCTTGCCTCAGCCTCCCAAGTAGCTGGGACTACAGGTGCCCACCACAGTGTGTGACTGTTTTTTTGTTGTTGCTGTAGGTGTCATTGTTGTTTGGCGGGCCTGGGCTGGATTCAAACCCGCCAGCTCTGGTGTATGTGGCTGGTGCCTTAGCCACTTGAGCTACAGGCACCAAGCCTGCCTGTTCCTTTTCATCACCTACCCCTGTGTTCTTAGCTCTGTCTGATTAGAGCCTTACTCCTTTCCAGCGCCTCCCATTAGCACATCTCTCAGGACTCAGTTTTATATGGTACTTGTGAATCATCACCTTGGTGGGTGTGAGCTCAGTTGCCAAGAGTTTACAGTTGGCATTGGCCCTCAATTGTTCTTTTTTCTCAAGTATTGGTGTTCTTTGTCCCTCTCCTCCCTCTCCTTTGCCCTATCATCATTGTTTTCTTCACCCTCCACTCTGTTTAGCTAGTCCCAGAAGTGTTTTGGAGGGTTCAGATCTATAACAGTTTTCCCCAACATCTCCTTTATGTGGTCAGCCTGGGGCCATATTCTTGGGGAGCTCTCCTCTGGATAGAGGGGAAACCTGATTTATCACCACAGGACAGACTCAAGCCCTTGGATGGCAGGGCAGAGAGGAAAGGTCATAGCATGAAACATCCAGCGGGGAGACTTCCTGGAGGAAGGCCGTAAGTTTAGGTAGACTATAAAAGATAGAATTTGTAGAGGAGGAAAGAGGTTACTGTAGAGTAAAACTTTGAATCTCAGCCTGAATATGGAAGCTTGAATAAATATAGTATGATGAGAGCAGCAGGGAATATGGGGGTATTCTAAGCTGAGTCTTCATCTGGAGGAATAGGAGATTTGAAGTACCCTAGAAATGAAGGTGATATTGGGATAAGAGTTCTTGGAATTGAGTCTTTTGGTGCTGGTTGCCATTGTGAACGCCTGGTTAGAAATGTGACCTCCTGGTGTGATTTAGGAAGATAAATCCATCTGAATGTATGGGATGGATTGGAGAGGGAGAATCTAGAAACAAAAAGACCACTTAAAAAATAACAGCAAACATTTAAGTATGCCCTAAATGCCAGAACACTTTCCATCTTTTATTAGCTCATTGACTCTCAAAGCAGCACTATGAATTGGATACTGTAATTATCTCCAAAATTATTTATTTATTTATCTTTGAGTCAGAGTCTCACTATGTTGCCCTCAGTAGAGTGCCGTGGCATCACAGTTCACAGCAACCTCAAACTCCTGGGCTCAAGCAATTCTCTTGCCTCAGCCTCCCAAGTAGCTGGGACTACAGGCACCCGCCACAATGCCCGGCTATTTTTTTGTTGTTATAGTTGTTGTTTGGCAGGCCCAGGCCAGGTTTGAACTCACAAGCCCTGGTATATGTGGCCAGCACCCTAGCCACTGAGCTACAAGCGCCGAGCTCATCCCAAATTATTTAAAAATAAAAAAGTCAATACTTGGGAAGGTTCAAGGTGACTTACCAAGGTCCAGGTAGTAAGTTGGGGAGTATAGAGCCCAGAGTTTTCTATATTTTATTGCATTCCCCAGTCAGGAAGGAGGTTGTTTTGATACAGGGGAGAGGGTAGAGGCCATGAAGGTAAAGGGATTGGGGAGATAAAGCAGAAAGAGCAGGTCTGGGAGTAACAGAGGAGCTTAGATTCCAGAGTGTAGTAAGTTTAGCTAATTAGAAGCCACTGCAGGTTTTTGAGAACAGGAGTGATAGAACTAGGGAAAATTACTCTGGAAGCAGGGTCAGTATATTTTCTCTCACCTGTATGAGGGGCAAGGTCTTAGGGGTCATGAACCAAGAAGGGAGAGGAGACCAGAGCTGAAATAGCAGGCCATCAGCAGCTCTCTTGGGTTTATAGGAGTCTCCCATCCTGGCTTTTCTGACCTTTCCTCTTTTCCCCTCTGTAGCCATTGTCAGCCAGTGGCAGCAGGAGTCCAAAGAGAAGGTGGTATCCCTCCTGCTGTCCCACCTACCCCTGCTTCAGCCAGGCAACACAGAGGCCAAGTCGGAGTACATGAGGCTACTGCAGAAAGTGCTGGCCTACTCGATTGAGAGCAATGCCTTCATTGAGGAGAGCCGCCAGCTGCTCTCTTATGCCCTCATCCACCCGGCCACCACGCTGGAGGACCGTAATGCACTGGCCCTCTGGCTGAGTCACTTGGAAGAGCGACTGGCTAGTGGCTTCCGCACCCGGCCAGAGCCCTCCTACCACTCACGCCAGGGCTCAGATGAGTGGGGGGGCCCTGCAGAGCTGGGCCCTGGGGAGGCAGGACCAGGCTGGCAGGACAAGCCACCCCGGGAAAATGGACATGTGCCCTTCCACCCATCCAGCTCTGTGCCGCCAGCCATCAACAGTATTGGGAGCAACGCAAACACAGGTGAGAAGAATGTCTCTGGAGGCCATGCCTACTTAAAAAACAGTCAGACTGGGCTCACTCACTCTGTGGCATTATGCAAGTCACATAACCTCTCTGGGCCTAAGCTTCATGAGGCAGTGCAAAGGCTGTTGAACTGGCTTTCCCAGAGCTGAATCTGACTATAGACATGTCTTATTAAGCCTGCATTTATTTTATTGTGCTTTGAAATAAATTTGATAGGGCAGCGCTGTAGCTCAATGAGTAGGGCGCCGGCCCCATATACCGAGGGTGGCAGGTTCAAACCTGGCCCTGGACAAACTGCAACAAAAAGAAAAGTAGCCGGGCGTTGTGGCGGGCACCTGTGGTCCCAGCTACTCTGGAGGCTGAGGCAAGAGAATCACCTAAGCCCAAGAGCTGGAGGTCTATGTGAGCTGTGATGCCATGGCACTCTACCAAAGGCGACAAAATGAGACTCTGTCTTAAAAAAAAAAAAAAGAAAGAAATTTGATGTTATATGAATAAGGAATTTCTAATTAAAAGGATGTATCAGGCTGGGCACAGTGGCTCAATGCCTATAATCCCAGCACTCTGGGAGGCTGAGGCAGATGCATCTCCAGACCAGCCAGAGCAAAGGTGAAACCCCCTCTCTATAAAAATAGAAAAACTATCCAGGCATTGTGGTGGGATCCTATAGTCCCAGCTACTCAGGAGGCTGAGGCAGGAGGATTGCTCAAGCCTAAGAGGTCAAGGTTGTTATGAGCTATGACACCACAACACTCTATCCAGGGCAATAGAGTAAGACTCTGTCTCAAAAAAAAATAATAATTAAATATATATATATAAATTCAAGGCCTGTTGTCTCAGTGGCAACAATAACATGGGAGCCAAATGTAGGCTATGCCCTTTAAATGCTGCACATTTGTCCCAGTCTGCCCCCACAACCTCCATCTTTGGGCATTTCTGATACCTGCATGGCCTCTAGGGGCATTATGTTTATGACCCCGTGATGGAGGGATGAATACCAACATCTGAGGTCCCTTCCAGTTCAAACATTCTGAATTTTTGTATCTGGCCTCAGCTTATAGCCTTGTTTCTGAAAAATCTGTTTGTTGCAAGGCATTAGTAATAGTAGGAAACACTTTTGAGCATTAACTATGCTAAGTACTCTTTTAGAAGCACTTTTCGGATCTCATTTAATCCTCTCATCACAGTCATATCATTAGCATTATTTAACAGATGAGAATACTGGGACTCAAAGAGATGAGGTCATATATTCAAGATCATACATAGTACATGGAACTGGTCAATGTTCAGACACAACCAGTCTGATGCCAGAGTGTCTGGCCACTACACTGTCCTGCCAACTAAATGGGTTTGAAAGGACGCTTGTAGTAAAAGCCCTAAAGGTTGGGGTGAGCAGGAATCCCAGTGACTTTTTGAAGTGTTAGTTGAAATCAACAGGATAAGTAAGTGGCTTTTTTAAGCTATAGTAAGGTGGCATGAGCTGACTCAGGAGTGAGAGGGTCATGTTTTTTTTTCTTCTGTTAATTTATTTTTTATTTGTATATATTCATGGGGTACAAGTGCAATTTTGCTATACTGATATATTGTACTGCAGTGAAGTCAGGGCCTTCAGTGTAACTATCACTAAAGCAACCCACATTGTACCCACCAAGTGATCCCCCATCATCTACTTCCTTCCTGGCACCCCCACCCTTCCAAGGCTTCTTTGTCCATCATTCCACATACTGTTTCCATTTGTAGACATTATTTTGCTCTAAGTCATAATTGAGAACATTGAGTATTTGTCTTTGTTTGTCTGTGTTGTTTCTCTTTCTCTACTTCTATCCCATGTTGCTGCAAAAGACATGATTTCCTTCTTTTCTGTAGCTGAATAGTATTCTGTTCTGTATATATACCACATTCTGTTGATGGACGCGTAATGTTGATTTCATATCATATCTTTGCTGTTGTGAGTAGGGCTATGATAAATACACAAGTACAGGTATCTTTCTTTATATATTGATTTCTTTTCCTTTGGGTAGATATCTAATAGTGAGATTGCTGGATCGTATAGTAGTTCTAGTTCTAGTTCTTTGAGGAATCTCCATACTGTTTTCCATAGAGGTTGTACTAATTTACTTTTACCAATAGTGTATCAGAGTCCCCTTTTCTCTGCATTCTTACCAACATGTTATTTTTTGTCTTTCCCCCCCGCCCCGCCAGACAAAGTCTCACTCTATCACCCTGGGTAGAGTGCTCTGGCATCGTAGCTCACAGAAACCTCAAACTCTTGGGCTTGAGCAATCCTCTTGCCTCAGCCTCCTCAGTAGCTGGCATTATAGGCATATGCCACTACACCCAGCTAGTTTTTCTGTTTTTAGTAAAGACAGGGTCTCACTTTTGCTCAGACTGGTCTCCAACATCTCAAACTATTGCCCTGGATAGAGTGCCATAGCGTCATAGCTCACAGCAACCTCCAGTTCTTGGTCTCAAGTGATCCTCTTGGCTTAGTTTTTCTATTTTTAGTAGAGATGGGGTCTGACTTTTGCTCAGGCTGGTCTCAAACTCCTGAGCACAAGCAATCCACCCGCCTAGGCCTCCCTGAGTGCTAGGATTACAGGCGTGAGCCACTGCACCCGGCCTTGTCTTTTTAATAGTAGTCATTGTGATTTGTGTAAGGTGATACTCCATTGTGGTCTTTATTTGCATTTTTCTGATAAAAAATGTTGAACATTTTTGCAGATGCTTCTTGGCCATTTGTCTTTTGAAAAGTGTCTGTTCATGGCCGGGCCCAGTGGCTCATGCCTATAATCCCAGCACTTGGGAGGCTGAGGTGGGTGGATTGCCTAAGCTTACAGGACAGGTTCAAATCAGCCTGAGCAAGAGCGAGACACCCCCCCCCCCATCTCTAAAAAAAAAATAGCTGGGCATTGTGGTGGGTGCCTGTAGTCCCAGCTACTTGGGAGGCTGAGGCAAGAGAATTGCCTAAGCTCAAGAGTTTGAGGTTGCTGTAAGCTGTGACACCACAGTACTCTACCAAAGGGGACATAGTGAGACTATCTCAAAAAAAAAAAAAAATCATTTTAGCTAAAAATATTGGACACCTAGTCTTTGCTAGTAGCTATTCTGAGAACTTTGTACATATAAACTCATTGGCTTAAGTCTCAGAAATGTCACCTGTCTAAGGTAGTATAGCCAGAATTTAAATCCAGGCAGTCTGGCTTCAAAGTTCATATTTATAACTACCTCCATTTGAAAGTAACCCTCCTGGAGATGCTCCTCATCAAGGGGATGTGGTCACCTGTGCAGGATGCTGATAATTTTTTGTCTCCCCACACTTTCTGTGTTCCCCATGACGAGGACCCCAGTAGCTATTAAAAGACCAAGCTTGAACAATGTTGGGTCGGGATTTGGACCAACAGAAAGAAAAGAATTAGGAATTCCAAGTAAAAGGCACAGAACAAATTAAAGGGACTGAGATGGCAAATTAGAGAGGACAGTTTATAGACAGGTCTGCCTGGATGGATTCGAATGAGTTATAGAAAGATGTAAATGATAATAACAGTATCAGAGAATTGTATTTACCTACCATGTGCCTCTCCCTATGCTAAGGATTTCATGTGGAAGTGGAGACAGAAGGGCAAATGAAGTAATGTGCTCAAGATCACACAGTTAACAGGTGCCAGACCCAGGATTTAAACTGGGTCTGACTTGATTCTCAGACCCCAGTGTACAAGGATCATATTCTGAAGGCAGAATGAAACTTTTGGAATCTAGGCAGTTGTAGGAAACAGGAAACCATTAAAATATTTTTGAGTGGGGAAGCAAGGATTGGCCTGTAAGGGGGGCAGGGTGAGTTTGGGGTGCTGCCAAGCATAGACCAAGGTTTCTTGAAGAGTGTGAGGCCCTGGATCTCTGGCCAGCATTCTTGTTTTTATGACTCTCATGATGTGGCTAGCCTTAACCCAGTGTGGAGCCAAGCAGGGCTCCTCAGGAACTGTATGATCATTCTAATCAGGGTAATTTCCTGCCCTCTCAGCTTTGCCTGCCCCCTTCTTGGCTGAGACAGAAGGAAAAAGGAAACCAGAGGCACCAAAACAGGCAAAAAGGACTGTATTTAGGATTCCCTAGCCCTCTAGGATCTAGAAGGTGCTGTCTGCCTCTAGGAGTCCTGAGTGGGGACAAAAGCCAGGGCTGAAAGAGCCCTGAGCAGGGACTCCAGAGGTTCCAGACCAGGACATAAAATGGCCTTAAGGGACAGGCCAGTGCATTGCCCTCTTTCTCAGTGACTTCCATGCTAGGAGCATCATTATTGTCACAGAAGAGGGAAGGTACATTGGGGCCTATGTCAGGCTGGCCCTCCTTCCTGGGCAGGTGTCAGTAGAACACTGACAAGAACTCCAGCCTTTCTATCAGAGACAAGGCCTGGGGTCTGTCTCAGCCTCTCGGCTCTCTGTGGTAACCAGGGCAAAGGACTTAAGCTCCCTGGTCCTTAATGTTCTCACCTACCGAGGGAAGGGTGACTTGGGATATTTCTGGATTTCCTGCTAAAGGGGCCCTCTTAGCACCCTTTTCTTCTTTCTAAAACTTTATCTAAGGACTCCTGTGTGTTGTGCCCTGTGCCTGATCCTGGGCTGCAGAAATGAAATGATTGGGCTGTGTTGTCATCCTCCATAAGCCCACAGTCCCCTGCCAGAAGCAGGCTGTTGAGGATGACTCCAAGCACAGGGCTTGAGGTGGCAATGGAGGGGATACATGAGTGAGATGTGATCCAGAAGTGGCTGGTGGAGACAGGTAGGAGAGTTGTGAGCCAGGTAGAGGGACAAACATGACAAAAGGACTGGGAGCTCATGAGAGCCTGCCCTGTTCTGAGAGTGGTAAAAATCAAGTTAGATCCCTCTGCCTGCCTTAGAAATGGAATGTAAAATGTCCTCTGGAAGAGGGCCTGGGTTCACTGTGGGCTGCCAGGCCTTATGTTGGGTGACCGGTTAGGGATCACTATAAACAAAACAGGAGGTGGTGAAGCCCTGTGACAAGGATGTTGAGAAAAATTGAGGAAGCAGTTCATGTACTTCATTTATTTACAAATACTGTGTACTAATGAAACAACTCCTCTGGGCCAGACACCTCTGTAATTGCTGAGAATGTTTAAGATAGGACAGGTCACTGCTGTCACAGATCTTCTATCTAGCAGGGGATATAGTTAATAAGCAAGTAAACAGATAGCATGATAAGGTAATTTCAGGTTGTGATAGGTGCTGTAAGAAAGATAAAACAGAGTACCATGATGGAAGAACTGGGTTTAGAGGCTGGAGGTAGTAGCCTGCTAGGATGAGGAGGATAAGAAGAAAGAGCGAGTGCAAAAGTCCTAAGGTTGGAACAGGCTTGAGTATTTCAAGAACAAATGGGGATTTGGGAGGAGGTGAAGACAGGAGAGGCACGAACCAACCTGTGAGTCATGGGAGATGAGAGGTCAAAGAGGAACAGGAGCCAGATCCTATATGGCCTTTTAAGTGTGTGGAAGAGTTTGAATTTTTGTTCTCAGCATGAAAAGAAGCCATGGGGATTTAAGCAATGGACCAACTTGTTCAGATTTGCATTTTTTTTTTTTTTTGAGACAGAGCCTCAAGCTGTCCCCCTGGGTAGAGTGCCATGACATCACAGCTCATAGCAACCTCCAAATCCTGAGCTCAAGCAAGTCTCCTGCTTCCACCTCCCAAGTAGCTTGGACCACAGGCGCCTGCCACAACGCCTGGCTATTTTTTTTGGTTGTAGCCATCATTGTTGTTTGGCAGACGCAGGCTGGATTCAAACCCGCCACCTTAGGTGTATGTGGCTGGTGCCTTAGCCACTTGAGCCACAGGTACTGAGCCCAGATTTGCATTTTTAGAAGGATCACTGTGGCTATTGTGAGGGGAAGTAAGAGATAAGAGTAAAGGCAAGAAACCAGTGAGGAGGCTGTGGCAGTAATTCCCATCAGGGACATTGATGGCTTGGACCAGGCTGCTGGCAGAGGAAGTGGAGAAGTTTGGGGAAGTGGCTAACTGACAGCTTGCTGATGAGTTGGGTATTGGGGATGAGGGATTGAGCAATACCCAGTAGGCAGTTCCCATTAGTTCCTGGACTCCCTTCCCTTTGGAAGATCATGGACTGAATTGCTATCATGGCATTGACTGGGGGCCATCCATGGTCTCCTGTGGTCAGATCCCTAAACCTGTCCTGACCTTTTGCTTCTCTCCTACTCTGGCCAGGTCTCTCCTGCCAAATCCACCCTAGCCCGCTGAAGCGCTCCATGTCACTCATTCCTACGAGCCCCCAGGCCCCTGGTGAGTGGCCAAGTCCAGAGGAGCTCGGAGCCCGGGCTGCTTTCACCACACCCGACCACGCACCCCTTTCGCCCCAGAGCAGCGTGGCCTCCTCTGGCAGTGAACAGACGGAGGAGCAGGGCTCCAGCCGGAACACTTTCCAGGAGGATGGCAGTGGCATGAAAGGTACAGCATCAAGACCCTTCTCTGGGGGCTTCTGCAGAGCTTAGAGGACAGAAAGGAGCTTGTAGCTGCGACTTGCCTATCCCCCTGAGGAGGGGACAGGTCTCAGGGGAATGGATAGTCTCTGTCCTTAGGGCTTGAGAAAGAGCAGAGAGACCCAGTGTCCATTGCAGGCACTAGTCTGATGGGGGAGAAGCCCTTGTCCTCACACTCTGCAGTCTGACAAGGAAGCTAGGAAACAGGTAACTGATGGAACAGAAGCTCCAGGAAGACTTGGAGAAATAGGCGAGGTCGTCTTAGGGCACATCCAGCCAAGCAGCTCAGAAGGGTCAGGTGTCTGCCCAGGGAAGATTACATGAAAGGGTTTAGCTGGGCAGAGAAGTAGCTTATGGACACTTGTCTGCCCTGTACCCCTTCCCAAATTCCTACAGCTTTTAAGGCTTCCTGTGGTTTGTCTGTCCCCTCTCACAACCTTCTCTCCGCCCTTATCACCAAACTCACCTCTCACCCTCCCTCCTTTTCCACAGATGTGCCCTCATGGCTCAAGAGCCTCCGCTTGCACAAGTATGCGGCCCTCTTCTCACAGATGAGCTATGAGGAGATGATGACACTGACTGAGCAGCACCTGGAGTCTCAGGTGACACCAAGGGAACAATCAGGGAGAGGTGTTGCAGGTGGCAAATTTTTGGTCCTACTCTTATAGGCCAGGCCTCCTTTGTCTCTTTGGTTTCTATCAGGGTATCCCTTAGTACCTCACCTTCCATTTTCAGCTTCTTATCCCCTTCTGTCCTTATCACAGAATGTCACCAAAGGTGCACGCCACAAGATAGCCCTGAGCATCCAGAAGCTGCGGGAGAGGCAGAGTGTCCTCAAGTCTCTAGAGAAGGTGAGGACCTGGTATCCACATGTCCAGGGCCAACCAGCTGCCCAGTGGTACCAGTAGACTAAAGGCTCTGAGTTGTCCTCCCCATTCCTCAGGTCTGATGACCAGTGCCCCAGCTTTAGGGAGCCACACTACAGAAACCATGTCACACTAGCATCAAAGGCCTCACTTGATGGTTGCTAAGAGGCTCCCCCTCTCCCCTGTGCTGGCTTGTGATTCTAGAATAGGCGTCCTCAAACCACGGCCTGTGGGCCACATGCAGCCCACCTAGGACATTTATCCGGCCCGCCGAGTGTTTTTGCCGCTGCTGCCTGTCCTGCTTAGCAGCTGACTCATCCCAGGGCCCTCAGTCCAGCCCTTCAACAGTCTGAGGGGCAGTGAACTGGCCCCCTGTTTAAAAAGTTTAAGGACCCCATGGGCGGTGCCTGTGGCTCAAAGGAGTAGGGTGCCGGCCCCATATGCCAGAGGTGGTGGGTTCAAACCTGGCCTCGGCCAAAAACTGCAAAAAGTAAATAAATAAATAAAAGTTTGAGGACCCCTATTCTAGATAATCTTCCTCTGTCTTTTGACTCTACCCTTTTGCTTTTCCACTTCTGACTAGGCTCTCTGCTGGGCAGTCTGTGTGTACATGATCTCTCTTTCTCATTTTTTGTCATCCACTCACTCCCCTTTCAGATCTACCTCTACTTAATGTTCCTTTCCCTTTCCCTGCCACTTGCCCCCTCAGTGTCTTGGTCTGAATCTCTGATTCTGTCCCTGAGGCCCCAACATTAGGCCACCTTTTCCTGAGTCCCATGGGACTTCACTTTGAAGGGAAAAATGAAATGTGTATGTACCTAACTATGTGTGGGTTTGTGGTGCCTTTGCCTGCCTTCTCTAAGTGCTGGAGTCCCGGGTCCCTACGGGTCTTCACCAAGCCCTGTCTGACCCCTCCCTCCTTGTGTAGATATTCTCTGTGCCAAGATATGGGGGTCTGCATATGACCCCGCCCATGTCCTCCCCTCCCTCCCCCCAGGATGTGCTAGAAGGCGGGAATCTGCGTAACGCTCTGCAGGAGCTGCAGCAAATCATCATCACTCCCATCAAGGCCTACAGTGTCCTTCAGGCCACTGTGGCTGCTGCTGCTGTCACCCCTACTGCCAAGGATGGTAGCCGAGGGGAGCCACCACTGCCAGGCGCTGAGCCTCCCCTAGCCCACTCTGGCACAGACAAGGGCACCGAGGCCAAGGACCCTCCAGCTGCAGAGAACTACCCCCCTCCACCAACTCCAGCTCCCACTGATGGCAGTGAGCCTGCCCCAGCTCCTGTCGCTGACGGAGACATCCCCAGCCAGTTTACACGGGTGATGGGCAAAGGTAAGACTAGCAGGGCCTAGCAGAAATACGGAGGCAAAAAGCCAAGGAACTGGATCCAAGTTAGGCTGTGGGAGCGGGGCTTTTGAAAGTCTGCTGGAGACTGGAGCATTGCAGAGGATAGCTGAGACCAAAGGTGACAGGGCCCCTGCCCTTAACATGCCTTGGTTGTTGGTGGACGACAACCCTTACCCTTAGTGGAAGATGAGACAGTGAGGGAGTAAAAACTGCATGCAGTAAAAGGTGAACAAATAAGAAGAACAGCCAAGTGTGGTGGCTCATGCTTGTAATCCTAGTGCTCTGAGAGGATCCTTGAGATCAGGAGTTTGAGACCAGCCTGAGCAAGAGCAAGATCCTGTCTCTACTAAAAATAGAAAAACTGAGGCAAGAAGAGCTCTTGAACCTGAGAGTTTGAGATTGCTGTGAGCCATGATGCCATAACACTATATTCAGGGTGACAGAGTGAGACTCTATCCTCCCGCCCCCCCCCCAAAAAAAAAGATAAAAAGAATCCTATCTGAGAGGGGATTAGAGTAGGGGTTTAGCCTTTCCTAAACCAGCACAACATGCAGACTCTAAACTTGGATCCAGATCTTTTTAGGTGTGTGACCTGAGACAAGTAACTCAACTTCTCTGAGACTTAAGTTCCTCAGGCTAAAAATGCCCATCTTGAAATGACTGTTGCAAGAGTTAAAATGACTTTTTATCTGCCTTGTGCCAGGCGCTGTGGTAGGCACTTTACATATTCTTGTGACAATCCAGGTGCCATTTCTAGTCCTTAGTTGGTACTCAGCCAGCCTGAATCTCTTTTCCCCTCCTGCACCAGCCAGCTGGGGGCAGGGAAACTGGAGCAAGGAAGAGGGCATGCTGGGGCTAACCTCCTGCCCCTCCCATATCCTCCAGTATGCACCCAGCTGTTGGTGTCCCGGCCAGACGAGGAGAACATCACCAGTTACCTCCAGCTCATCGAAAAGTGCCTGACTCATGAGGTGAGGCCTTCTTTAGGGCACCTAAGAAGGGGAAAACCACCTCATCACTCTCAGGACCAACATTCCTTAACATGGCTCATACCTGCCTGACCTGGCACCTACCTTCCTGGCCAACCTTTCATCTCACCTGTGTTGAGTTCTAAGGCCTCTTCTCAGAGCCTTTATGTCGGGAAAAATCCCACTCTCTCCTCCTACTCCTCAGCTCCTAGTTCAAACATTTATATCTCAAGGATGCCTTCTCCAGCCCCCCACTCTTGTTTAGGTTTCTTGTGCCTCTTGATTCCTCTCCCTCATAGGGAAGGATAGCTTATCATAGTTAGCAGTACATATGTGTCTTCCCCTAAGCACACAGCTCCATGAGGACAGCCACCTTTGCATCCCAGCTTTGCCTTGCACACAGCAGACAAGTGATAAATATTTGAGCAAATGAATGAAAGGTTAGAAGGGAGGTCTGAAAGAAGTACACCCCTCCTTGCTTCACCCTCCCCCCATTTGACCCCCCAATTCTAGGCTTTCACGGAGACGCAGAAGAAACGGCTGCTGTCCTGGAAACAGCAAGTTCTGAAGCTCCTCCGGACATTCCCACGCAAAGCCGCACTAGAGATGCAGAACTACCGGCAGCAGAAAGGGTAGGTAGAGAGCTAGAATCCCCAGAAGAAAATCAGGGTATTCTTACCACTAGACTAGGAGGCTGAGCTGGCAAAAAATGTAACACATCTGGTCGGAAACAATGGCTTACATCTGGCACTCTGGGAAGCCGACAGGAGAGGATCGTTTGAACTTAGGAGTTCAAGAACAGCCTGATTGAGAATGAGACCCGTCTCTACTTAAAACGGAAAATATTAGCCAAGTGTGGCAGACACATGTAGTCCCAGCTTATCAGGAGGCTGAGGCAGGAGGATCCCTTGAGCCTCAAGAGTTTGAGGTTGCTATGAACAAGGCTGATACCACAGCACTCTAGCCTGGGCAACAGAGTGAGACTCTATCTCCAGAATAAAACAAAATTGGCTGGGCATTGTGGCAGGCACCTGTAATCCCAGCTACTCAGGAGGCTGAGGCAAGAGAATCGCCTAAGCCCAAGAGCTGGAGGTTGCTGTGAACTGTGAACACCACGACACCATACTGAGGGCAATAAAGTGAGACTCTGTCTCTAAATAAAAATAAAACACATGTCCCAAGAGCAGACCTCTGCTCCTACCTTCTGCTCCTTGCCTGTTCACAAAGGGCTTAGAAGTCACTTGTTAAACCAAACAAATAACAGAAATAACTGCAGAGAACTGCTTCAAGTGGACAGTGAAGAAACCTTCATGTACTCCCTGAGGGTATCCTTGGGGCAGGAGGGGACATTATGTGATACAGGGATCTGGTCAGGGAACCCTTGCTCAGGGCAGGTTGGTGTTCTATCCTGCCCCTCAGGGTTGTGGGAGAAGGTGAGGAATGGATAGGCGGATAGGCTCTACCCACATAAACTTAACACTCTGCCTTCTGCTCTCTCACAGCTGGGCATTCGGCTCCAACTCACTCCCCATAGCTGGCTCTGTGGGGATGGGGGTGGCCCGGCGGACTCAGCGGCAGTTCCCAATGCCTCCCCGGGCTCTCCCCCCTGGCCGGATGGGCCTTCTGAGTCCTTCAGGCATTGGGGGCGTCTCCCCTCGACATGCCCTAACCAGCCCCAGCCTCGTGGGCCAGGGCCGACAGGTGAGCTGGTTGGAAGCAGAGGGCCTAGTGTTCCTGGAGTTTGGGTGGGAGTGCCTGGGATGTGTGTGCATATCCCTGGGTCCCGGCCTCACTTTCTCTCTTCCTATCCTCTGTACAGAACCTGTGGTTTGCCAATCCTGGAGGCAGCAACAGCATGCCCAGCCAGAGCCGCAGCTCTGTGCAGCGCACCCACTCGCTCCCAGTCCACTCATCGCCCCAGGCCATTCTCATGTTCCCTCCAGGTAAGGTTCCTCGCTATCATTGGTTCCCTGCTTTACCAGTACCCTCAGCTGGTTTTTCTCTTCTCTCCTGAGTCTTATATCTTAGGCACCTCTCCCCATTCTACCTACCACTCTGTACCTATCTCCTCCCATCACTGGAGGATTTTTCCATCCTCTGGTTTAATTTTATCTCCTAGGTCTTGCTCCACCCCACCCCCAAAGCTTCTGTCGCCCCTTACCTCCACCCTCATCTCCATATGTTTTCCTCCCTATGTCATAATCATAGTGTATGTGTTAGTCTCTGTCACCATCTCTTTTTTATTTTTACTGTTATTTTTAAAGACAGGGTCTCACTCTGTCCTCCAGGCTGGCTTGTAGTGGTATGATTGTACCTCACTGTAGCCTCAAACTACTGGGCTCGGCTCAGCACCTGTAGCTCAATTGGCTAAGGCGCCAGCCACGTACACCTAAAGTGGCGGGTTCAAATCCCCAGCCTGGGCCCGCCAAACAACAATGATGGCTGCAACCAAAAAATGGCCGGGCGTTGTGGTGGGCGCCTGTGGTCCCAGCTACTTGGGAGGCGGAGGCAAGAGACTCGCTTGAGCCCAGGAGTTGGAGGTTGCTATGAGCTGTGATGC